>PVKV010028271.1:0-25215 GCA_004027835.1 Alouatta palliata | reverse complement strand
GGACTACAGGCACGTGCCACCATGCCCAGCTAATTTTTGTGTTTTTAGTAGAGACGGGGTTTCACCATGTTGACCAGGATGGTCTCGATCTCTTGACCTCGTGATCCACCCGCCTCGGCCTCCCAAAGTGCTGGGATTACAGGCGTGAGCCACCGCGCCCGGCCTGGTCTAACTTTCTTTTAAAATTGTATATCCAGCTTGTAAATTGGCCTATTTACTTATGTACGTAAGTAGTTCCTTTAGTAGTGTCCTAACGTATAGTGGGTACTTCAAAAAATATTTCTTGAATTAAAACAGGAATGGTAGAATGCCTTTAGATATTTTGAAGTTCTTGAATAGAACTTCAAAACTGTAAATATACCTGGAAAACTCTTATTTCACCTCTTTGCCTGAACAAGATGGAGGAATCAGCATTTTTTATTTATACTTTAAGTTCTGGGATACATGTGAAGAATGTACAGGTTTGTTACGTAGGTATACACGTGTCATGGTGGTTTGTTGCGCCCATCAGTCAGTCATCTACATTAGGTATTTCTGCTAATGCTATCCCTCCCCTATCCCCCTACCCCCTGACAGGCCCCAGTGTGTGATGTTCCCCTCCCTGTGTCCATGTGTTCTCATTCTTTAACTCCGACTTGTGAGTGAGAACATGTAGTGTTTGGTTTTCTGTTCTTGTGTCAGTTGCTGAGAATGATGGTTTCCAGCTTCATCCATGTCCCTGCAAAGGACATGAACTCATCCTTTTTATGGCTGCGTAGTATTCCATGGTGTATATGTGCCACATTTTTTTTTAATCTAGTCTATCATTATAGCTATTCATTTTATTTATTTTAAAAATGTAATTTACCCTTCAGGCAGAATTTTCTCTAAAAAAATTTATTGAATTAAATGAGCACCTGTGGAGGTTTAAGAGATTATCTTTCAACTCTTCATCAAAGTTATTTTGGCTCTATGGTGTCAGTCACATGTCAGAATAAACCTAAAGGCTCAAGCAAACCATTGTTGAAACATGCATCAGCAATAAGTTGGTAGGTTCTGCCACATTTCTTTTTGTTTTCAAATTTTAAAAATTGTTTTTATTATGAAAAAAACTCAGCAAATATTGATGAGGAAATATTTTGATAATGCTACTGCTCTGAAAAGTTCCTTGTGCATTTTTGTGTTCCGGCATTGGCTTTGAATACATAAATTTAATATGTAGAGTTATACAATTTTGTTTGCTTTATTTTTCAGGTGCTCTTAGTGGTTCTCTTGTTCATTAATCCTCCCCATATTTCTGTATTCAGAAAGTATCCCCGCTTAGCAATAGCTGAAATGATTTCTCCATAATCACACTGTGAGTACAGCTAAGCAAGAGCTTATTACCCTGTCTCTGATCTCATGCTCTTTTCTCCAGTTTAACCAAAAAGCAATCTAAGTGAGAAGTCAGATTTTGGATTATGAAGTCATTTTGCCACACCTTCCTGCCAGCTCTTTCTTCCCTGAGCCAATTTCATTGTTGGCCTTCTACTCACAACCAGATAGCATTTCACTGTTATGCATAGCCTCTATATCCTGTCGATTGGGGTAACACTTTTTGGTTTGTTTTTAAAAAGCTGGATCTAATACGATATTCCTTGATAGGAATATAAGACTTCTTGGAATTAATTATGTTCTTTATTTCTTTTCAACCTTTATGCTTAAAACCCTGAATCTCTCTGGGAGAAGAAAGAAGAAAGATAACTATTTCATTGTAGTCAGTGCAAAATGCCATTCAGGGGCATAACCGGTCTCTTTGACAAGTTTCCTTGGAGCATATCCTTGCAGAAACAACAGTTTCTACTTGATGGCCATGGGGCTGTGACTGTTTCTGCAAGGAGGCCTTCTGAGGCCTCGGTTGCTGGTTGAGAAGGTAACCCAGGAGAACCACTCGAGCACAAAAATTCACATGGTGCATGTCTTATTTTAACGTAAATAAGTTAGATTTTCATGTGGTTAAATTTCAAGGTACAAGAGAACATGTAACCTCTTTTGTGCCTCGGCCTCCTAGCACTTGATTCCCTGTTTTGGAATCGACAACTTCCAACAATTTGTATAAAGGAAAAGAGTGGTAAGAATGTGCATTTTCTCATGTAAGCCTAAAATACACACACCGTTTTATACCTTGCCTTTTAAACCTCTTGATTTATTTTGAAAATTGTATCATGTGATAAATTTATTTAATTTGTATGGCTGCCTACTAGTCCATTTTATGGGATTACATATTTCCCAGCATTTTACCATTGAATACAGTTATTTACTATTTTTTCTGTTACAAACAATGTGCCAAATAATGACTGAATACATAATTTTATATGCATGGGAGCATATTTAGTAGATCACATTGCTACAAGTGTAGGTAAGAGGATATGTTCCTTTGAAATGTAAGATCCTTTAATTTTATACATTGCTTTGGAAAGAGACTACATAATAAAAAATATTTAAAAATAAAGAATAAAGTTAGTCTCTTTGTCTCTCTCTGTCTCAGCCTTCAAGAGAGGCAGCTGCTACTAGTACTCCTTCTGTATCCTTCCAGAGACAGACTGAGCATATACAACCATGTGCAGTGGGTATTGGATAGATATATTACATATACCTCTTTCACTAGAAAGATGTTTATTTTCTTTCTCCTTCACTCCATAGCTCTGGTTCTCAACCAGGAGTGATTTTGCCCCTGCCAAGGACATTTGTCAATGTCTGGAGACATTTATGGTTGTCAAAAGTGTGTGTACGGGGCCTGCTCCTTGTATCTAGTGGGTAGAGGGCAGAGATGCTGCTGCACATCCTGCAGTGCACAGGAAAGCCCCTGCAACAAAAATTATCTGGCCACAAATGTCAATCAATGGTACCAAAGGTGGGCAACTCTGGTATATAAGGACTAGAAGGATTTTCCAAGGTGTTGATTTCAGTAGATAAGAAGCCTCACCAGAGCCACTGATGTTGGGAGCATTGCTACTTCTCCTCTTCCTCCTTTTCTCTTTCTGCTCCTGTTTCCATTATGAACCATCATTGCTGTGCATTTCAACAGCAAGAGTGATGTTCTAATGACATTCATTACACTTAGCTGGCCTCTGTAGGATGGCTACAAATATGGTGTCCATATGGTCCCATGTGTTCCCATTTCTTTATTTCCTCACTTTGATGGACCACATTCTCTGGTAGTTTGCTGGAAAAGGGTATATGAAAAGTAGGTTTGGAGGAGATTTAATTTCTAAAACTTCCTCTGTTATATCCTTATGTGATTGATGTTTTTGTGTGGAATTTTAGGGAGGAAATTATTTTACCTCAGAATTTGAGGCCATTTTTCCATTTTCATAAAGTGTCTGGCTTTGTTGAGAGAGATTGTGACATTCTGATGATTGTTTGCATGTAAGCTTCTTCCTGGGTGTTCTGAAATTTCCCACTGATGCATGTAATGTGGCGTAAATTTACTTTCATTCAATGTTAGGTTCTCGGTGGTCTCTTTTAATCTGAAAACTTATCCTTCAGTTCTGGAAAATATTCTTAAGTAACTTTGTTGCCTTTTTTCCTGTTCTGTTTTCCCATCTTTGTGCTCTGGTTTAGATACTGAAATTTTTGGTGTTTTTTTTTTTTTTTTCTTTAAATATTTTCTCAGTATGTTTTGCTTGGCTGTCCAGGAGTTTTCCTCAGATTTTTATTCTCTTACACTGGTTTTCTCTCATTTTTGTTGTTTTTAGTTTTTGAAACCTTTTTTTGTTCTCTGAATTTTTTTATTCTAGCTGTTCCTGTCTGCAGATGCAGTTTCTGTTCTCCCTGGTGATTAATAATAGGAACATGCTTGTTTTTCACTTTTCTTCTCCTTGCTTAGTCTTTTTCTTCCAAGTTACCATTTTCTCTCCTTTTTTTTTTTTAATCCATCTGAGCCCTGTCTTCTGTGTTAGAGTTTTTCAGCTGTCTTGTAATCTTTGATTGTCTATTTATGGTCTGGAAGTTCTGAGTGCATGAACTGGGCTAGTTGAGGTTCATTACTGAATGGTCTGGTTGAACCCTGTAGGGAACTCCAGTGTCTGTTATCTTTAAATTTGTTCTCCGGGGCTGATTAGCTTCCCCAAAGAAGGAACTTCCGACTTCACATTTGGAGAGCTTCAGGTGTTCTGGGAGCCCTGTGGGGGAAGAGAGTGGGTTCTCAGAGTGCATATAATCACTTAATCTTCGTGTTTTGGGTCCATAACCATTCTTCGTATTGCTTAGTCCAGAGAGCTCCTGTTTTAACAATCTCCAGAGAATAAACCTCCAGACCTCCCACCCTTACTTCTACAGAGGTGGTCTCAGCAGCTGAGACCAGGCATCTGATTGCATCTCAAAGAGCTTTCATAGGATCTTCTTTATTTTGCTGCATTCTTCCCTACAGAATCATCTTTTCTGTCAGTTTCATAGGTAACTGGTACTCCAAGTCCTAAACCATTTGTGGCTTCTATAGTATTTTGGGCTGTTTTTCAGCATTCCTTACTGTTGGCTTGGGATCTCCTGTCTCATTGCTAAATGAATTGCTATAATCTATCTGTTTACTACCACAAAAAGTTTTATGGCTGATATCTCTTCTCCTGTTTTCCAAGTTCTTACGGGCATATGTCTTTTAAATGTAATTTCAATGTGGTATCAGGAGGGAGCATTCAGTGTGGGTCCAGGCTGCCATCCTAATTGAGAATTGTTTGTTGTACAAAATATTTAGAGATCTCATTGTGGAAAGGTATAGGTAGAATTGGCCTTCTCCCTCCTCTTTTTTGCTGCTAATTTGGATTACCAAATTAGGATTTGTCCTAATTTAGATTACCATTTTGGCTCCTGGGCGGTTAACTGCCAGAGCTGTTTCTAAAGCAAAATCAAGTCCCCAGTTCACTGTATTGACAGCTATGCTGATGGATGTGGCACTACTGCTGGTGTGAGATCAGTTGGCCCTTCACGAGTTTGCTGTTTCTTTATGCTTCTGACTACACTTTTCCTTAGCTCACCTTTGATCCTAAGGAATGTGTGCATAATCTTTGTGAAAATGTTTGCTATGCCAATATTCTAGATTAATGTCTAAGAATGTTTAATGGTCAGAAGCTGCGCTTTGAACCCCATCGACGAGGTGTCTCTTGCTTTGTGGTTTATAGGTCACCTTTGCACAGGGACAAATGCTTCCTGACTTCTTTTTATGATTCAGAGGACACTGTATTTGTAAAGTCACTTTCATTCACTGATCCTGAAGCCTTTTACAAATCTAAAATCATCTTTTCAATATGCTAAGGATTTTGGTCCCATGTAGAGACAATAAATACTGAAAAAAAAATACATAATATGCAATGACATCAGTCGTTTCTGTTCCCCTTAGAAAAAGATTTCAGGTCACTGGTTTCTTATTCTGCTTCCTTACAAACAAATTTGACAATTAGTTACATGAAAGATGTTGACAAATTGTTGTTTTGTACTATGTTTGAACTGGTTTTGATATTATTATTTTAATGAAAATAATTCTATGATCTGCCTATAAGGTGCCATTTGAGGCTTCTACGCAGAGTTTTCTACCTAGAGTTTTACTTTTACATGAAGTTGATTTGTGTTTCTGGTAAATCTATATTTCTATAAATCTTTATGGATACTGCAGTTTGAATTTCTTTTAATTTTTACATCACAAGTGTTATTTTTTTCAACCATTTAAAAATGTAAAAAGATTTTAAACTCAGACTACACGAAAACTGGTGCGAGGCCAGATACTGCCTGCAGGACATCATTTTCTGATCTTGGTTTAAAACTTTTGCCTGGGAATTAGTGCTGTTCCTCTTGTGCGAAGTATCAGCTGTGATAATCTGACATCCATAGGTGGGAAGACGTTGCTTGGAATTGGCATGGCTGTGCTCAAGTTTTTGCGTTGATGAGAGAATTATTTAGAGCTAGTTCAAACAACGCCCATGTATTCCATTTGTCAACTTCTTTCCCTCCTTTCTAACCATTTACATTCTTCTTGTGGGCATTATTATATTCTTCTCCTGGGTATTTTAAAATAATTTCATGTTTTTTTTTGGGGGGGTGGGGAGGGACGGGGTCTCACTCTGATCCCAGGCTGGCGTGCCATGACATAGTCATAGGTCACTGCAGCTTCAAATTCCTGGGCTCAAGAGGTCTTCCAACCTCAGTTTCCTGAGTAGCTGGGATTACAGGCACCTGCCACTATGCCTGGCTTTGTTTTATTCCAAGTAGAGATTATATACAATACATGGTGCTAGTTGCTTAAAAGATATGAATATAAACCAGAGCCAGGATTCCCTAGCAGGTAAACACAGCTATGAGAAACGTTTCTTCCTTTTGCCAAAGTTCACTGAGCTAATTCTAGGTACAGAGGTAGGGAATGTGGTCTCCAGGTGTGTGTCAGGAGAAATTGTGTAGGTATCTTTCTTCTGTCTTTATGTTGTAGGTGAGGCATATTTCTCTATTGATTCCCATTTTGGGTATGCCAGCAACATCAAAATGGTGAATAATAGCGCTGTGCTCTACATTTTTAAATATTGCCATATTTTTATTACTCTAAAGAGATTACTCTCTCTTCAGATGCCCTCTGGCAATTTATTCATTAATTTAAACTTGTTTTAAAAACTTCCTTTGAAAGCTGTATTTCTTGGCAAGGATAGATCACTACTTAGTAAAGATTTATGATTGAATGAATGAAGACCAAGGGGGAGGCCTAGGTGATGAAGTCTACGCACTGAAAACAATAAAAATAGGAACTTTTAAAAATGAGGGAAATCAGTGTAGGGGTGTAGAATCAAAAAACAACCCAATTACAGACTTCATGATAGTTATGCTAAGTAATATAGTCTCAAATGAATACTCCTTTATTTCTTAGAAGGGATTGGCATTTGTGCAATATTCTTTAGTTAAATTTCAATTTATTGGATTTTTGCATCACTGCAGATTGATCTATTGAATTTGTCACAGTGGCCTTGTTTTTACCTTGATGTGTTTAATACCTGCTGGATCAGAATGCCAGTCAATTTAGGTTAATTTCATTAAGTTTGCTAAAGCTTTTTAAATTAAAGACTGCTGACATTACCAGTGACAAAATGTAAGAAACATATTCTCGCATGTTATTGTTCTAGAAAATAGATTGGTGAGATATATTCTTTTCGAACATTTCCTTACTTGGATTTTTAAATTCCCTTAATTATTTACAAGAATATAAATCATTTAACGTTTTAAATTTTAATTATCTGCATGATCATTGCTTAGTATTCTGTGCCAAACTTTAAACTCAGCGTAGATTTCAGCTCTCACTAAATAAATTTCAATTAAATTCCTTCCATCTTTTCTAGAAATAACTGGATTATATTTTTAAAAATTATATTGTGCTTTCCATTGCAAATATAAACTGGGGAGTGGTTCCTGACAAATGGCCTTCTCCTCTCTTTTGCATTTTAGTTCTCAGAGAAGTCACAGTGCGCTTGGCATTTAGGTAAAATATAATTATTGTTAAGGTTTTTTGAATAATATATTTTGCAATGAGTTCTGTAATATGCAATTATGGAACTCAGCTTGCATTATTAACTGATTTTATTAACTGCCATTAATGCAGTATTTATAAATATTGCTTGGAGAACTGTAGTTACATTTACCAAAGATAGAATCAAGAAGAACTCTAAAAAAAAAAAAAAAAAAAAGAAGAGTAGACTACATAATTTCCAAAACCACAGGAGAGAAAGAATGCAACACTCAAAACATCAAACATTTGTTATTCAATCGCATTTTACTGCTTTATGGCATTGGTATGTAGTCCTTACTGCACTTTTCTATGGGGAAATTGAGCAAACAAAAGTTTGTTATAGCATGTGCTCATCTAGAATTAAAGAGATTTTAGTTATGTAAGGTTCAAATTATCTTTGACACATTTTGCAGATTACTTACAAAATCCTGCCTAAACACAGGACTCTTCTTTATCAGAGAACCTAACATCAGATTTTAATCATATCTTGTACCCACAGGGCTTTAGGTTTCCAACCGGCCACCTGTCTCAGACATTTAAAAATTCACAGGACAGATGGGAAGGTGAAAGAACTTGTCCTTGGATGAAGAAATTTTTACATTGCAGAAATGTTCACAGGCAGGTCTTGCCAATATATCACACACACACCTTGTATTTGTCTATCGGTGAGGTATCGTAATCACACATTTCCCTTTAGTAGTATAAATACAGGATTCATCATTTATCTCCTGTTCTTTTTGTGGTCAAGAAAGAGGAAAAAAATAGAGCTTGTAAAAACCTGTTGTTCAGGTGATCCATGAATTGGGAAATAGGACTATATTTTATATTGACTTTCCTGAATCCGTTCATGGAATATGTACCTTGTGTAAGACTGGATACCATTGTGTTTATTAACAAGTCAGGGTCTGGAGCTAGGTCACCTGGGTTTGGCAAGTGACCTTGGCAAGTTACTTAGTATCCCTGTGCTTCAGTCAGATCATCTGTGAGATGGGAAGGGATATCAATAGTCCTTCCTGTGGTTTTTGTGAAGATTACATGAAGTTAACACTAGTACCTAGGATCGTGTCTGGAAGTGGGAGTTAGTGTTTGGTCAATGTTGGCTAGTAATGATGATATTAATTACATGTAAAAAGTTAAAGGGACTTAAAGCTTAGACTTGGAGATTTTAATGGAAATTTAAAGAAAAAAAGTACTTTAAAATTTCGGTTACATTTATTTTTGGGAAGGAATTTTGGGTTATTTGTAGTCAAAATTGTTGAGCAGTAGAAGTCTATTAGAAAGCATCAGTGGATTATACTGTGAACTGTGGTTGATTTTTGTTAATTCCTTAGACTGGTTTTACTTGGAAACGTGTTGTAGGCCCAGCCTGGGAACTACTAAATTGGAAATTTCAGGCGGGACTGAGAAATCTGTGTTTTAGCAAGCCCCCACATGATTCTGATACATGCTGAAGTCTGAGGACCACTGGTTTAGATGTGTAGTATTTATTGGATGACACTATATTTGGTCTGGGTGCTAGCTAGAGAACCAGAACATGAGAGATTACATCCCTGCTCTAATGGACATTCCAGTGGGGTGAGGAAGACAAAAAATAAAAACCTAAGAACTTCAGGTGGTAGAAGTATTAAAAAACAAAAGGGAACAGGGAAATGGTATAGGACTGAAAGTTCTAAGGTACTCAGAGAGAGGGTGTTATGGAAGGTCTGAAGAAAAGACAGTAGAGGTTCAATTATGAGAACAGTATGGAACAAAAGTCAGTGAAAGAGCAGTCCTGGAGGAGGAAACAGCAAGTGGAAAGGCCACAGGATGGGGGTGCCTTAAAGAGGGGCTCTATTACTAGTCTATTGGTAATTACTATTGGCAAACTGAGGGCATATTGATCATCAATGTGGAGAGTTTGATTATTGCAGTTAGAGAAAGGGGTTCTTGGCTAAAGTTTTGATAGACTTTTGTAAAAAATTACTGGCTGGACATAGTGGCTCATTGCTGTAATCCTAGCACTTTGGGAGGCCAAGGCATGTGGATCACCTGAAGTCAGGAGTTCAAGACCAGCCTGGCCAACATGGCAAAACCCCGACTCTACTAAAAATACAAAAATTAGCTGGGTGTGGTGGTGCATACCTGTAATCCCAACTACTCAGGAGACTGAGGCAGGAGAATTGCTTGAACCCGGGAGGCGGAGATTGCAGTGGGCTGAGATCATACCACTGCACTCTAGCCTAAGTGACAAAAGAGAGATTCCATCTCAAAAAAAATAAATAAATAAAAATAAAAAATTACCATAATTTCCCATTTTATTTTACATGTAGACCCACTACCTAAATCTAAATGTCATACATTATCAACTCGTTTATGAATTGAGACACCAAAATTACTTTGTGAGCTGTGAAATTTGCATTGGGTTATCAGTAAGTTGTGAGGCATCTTATAATTTGAGGGCTGTGGTTACTGATAAACTAACTCTCAGCGTAAAACTTTTTTTTTTTTTTGGTAAAATTATGGGAATCTTGTCAATTTCAGATTTCTCTTGTCCAAAACTTAAATCACTATCCTTAGTCTTTTTTATATTGTTGCCCAAATGTGAAAATTTATGTGCAGAATATCTAATAATATTAATTATAACTAGTTCTTTACTAGTTTACTATTACCTGTAACTTTTATAAGAAAAATTATCTTACACATAGAATAAAGACTGTGGTGACTTATGATTTTAAGTGCAAGAGACAAGTTTTTTTAAATTAAGACCAAACTCAACAAATTTAAATTTTTTTAATGAAATTTTTATTTCAATATTTCACATATTATAAAAGCATGGTAGCTAGCTAGTTTAATTCACATTATGACAAATCTAAGGATAACATGTCTTACATGTAAAACTTCCTTTTTTCAATTTTTGCAGGAGGAAAGTATCATGTATGTGACATGAGAGTATATATTTTTAAATATTAGAAAACCTAGATTAAAATCCAAGCTTCTCCACTGATTCAAGTGATGCCATGATCAAGTCAGTTATATTTTTTCTGCTTTAATTTCATTGTCTTCAAAATGGTAATATAAAATCTATCTTTGTAGGTTTCTTAGCTCAGTTTTGAGATATTAAGGCCATATACCAAATGTATAGCAAATACGTGGTCCAAACTGGTGATTTTTATTCTTTAAAATCTAGTGAAAACTCTGAATTGTTTGATTAACTGTGCCAAAGAAAAGTCTGTGGTTCTGTTCATTTTTCAAGTATAGATTTCATATTATTTCTAAAGATTATGATTCTATTTTTATTTATTTACTTTTTTTTTTTTTTTTAAGTCACAGAACGGCAGGAACTTGTCTTGTGGTTAAGTCAGTGCTCAGTTTTTGATTTCATCTTTGAAGTTCCACCATGTGGCCAGTGGCTAGCTAGCATTCTCACTTTGGGCCGTTTCATTTCCCATTGAAACACTTTAAGTTTCTCCAACTGATATATTTCATTCATTCACCTGTCTCACTGGTCTTTATTATAGCACATGTTGGAGAAATATGGTACTGAGCATACTCTGGACAAATTCAAAGTTAAGTTAAACGTATGTATTTTCCAAACAGTGGAGGACTGTGAAAGATGACAGATATTTCAGGATGTGTTCGTGTACTGTCTGGAACATGTTCATGCTCTGGCAGTGACTTTAGCTTTTCCTTAGCAAGCACAGGAATGTAAAGTTATTTAAATGTAGTCTTTGAATCTAAAGGCTAAACGCATCTCCCCAGTTTAAATTTTTAATATTTTGTTTAGAAATTTTCCTGATGGTATTAGAATTGGGGAGTATATAGAGATAAGGAGCATATTTACTGAATGCCTACTATGTGCCCAGCACTTTGCTAAATGTTATGATTAATTTTTGACTCCTCAAAACCTTGTAATTTAGTTAATATCCTGTTCATTGTGTAGAAAGCAAGAATCAGAGATATTAAGTAACTTGCCCAGGTTTATGCAGTAAGTAAAAAGAAGTTAAAACCTGGGTATGTTGGATTCCAAGGCCCAAGTTCTCGACCACTGTCTTCTAATCAACAAATGCTATATACTTAAAAATATAAGGGTGAAGAATGAGGATACTAATATGTTGACATCACTATACTTGACATTCTGGTTTATGTTTCAAATACTGATTCTGTAGTGCTATATTTGCTTGTGAATGAAAGTGGCAAGCTCATAATGGCTTCCTCCATGGTACAGGAGGATAATGACAGAGATCAGTAGTTGTCTTGTAGCCACAGGATACTGGAGAGAACTGGAAAGGCAGGGTTCCCAATTGCTCCGTGCTGGAGGAGATAGTCAATGAGAGCATAGCCAAGTAAAATGATTATACGTTTTCACAAGTACTCTGAAGGAAACAAGAGGTAGAGACCAATAGGATAAGGAATGGTCCATCCATAAGATGTGGGAAATAGGAATGGCTCATGTGAGGGAATGACATAAAAGTTGAGCCCTGAAGGCTGAGGAGCCAGGTCTTAGAGCTGAGTGCTGCTGTCAGCTATCAGAGGAGCCCTGAACAGGCCATACTCCTCTAGAGGTGGGGTGAGGGGGGAATAGAGTCCTAGGCTTCTTCATCTCTGGTAGAGAGTAGGCACCATGCTTGGCACATGGTGAGCCCTGATGCATATTTGTTGAATAAATTTTGCAAATCCCTGCAAAGAGCATTTCTTTATGTACCCGCTTATACAGTCATTTGTGTTGATGTAGTGCAGCCAGGTACTTGTCTACTTAAACTTTACATTACAGAAATTTTCAAACACAAAACAGAGTCTAGAATAATGAATCTCCATGCATCCATATCTATATTCAACAATTAACATTTTTCCAATCTTATTTTATCTAACCTCCACTTCATTTTTTCTCCCTATGGTATTTTCCAGCAAGTCCCAGGCTTTGTAGCTTTATAACTGTAAATACTTTAATATGTGTTTCTCACTGATGAGGGCATTTTTATTTACATAGCCTAAGGCCATTATTACACTTAGAATTAATAATGACTATTTAATCTGATCTTTTAAAAATTTAATAAAGCTAAATACAATTTATTTAAAAAGTATGATGGAATTAGCATCTATAAATGTGCCTGGATGCGGTTTCTATTTCCTTATAAACTCTTCTCATGTTTCTGACTTGACTATCCAATGGCTATTTCTTACTCTTTCCAAAGCTAGCAACCAAACATCAACTTTTTGTTTTTTTATTAAAAAAAATAGGTGGCCCAAGAGGAGCGTCTACACTGCAACTGACTTAGAAAGCTGCTTGACAGAACCTCCTCTCTTTATTGGTCCCTGTGGTGGCAGATGGTATTAAATCTGTACATGTGTCAGAAACATTATTTTTCAAAAGTGTGCTCTGATATTTTTCCTCCAGACATCATTGGATGTTGGTTCTGTCTTCATAAATTGCCAGTGGAATTGAGTGTAGGTAGACTTTGGACAATCTTCTGTCACTCAGAACTGGCTGCTGTGCACTCAACACCGGGAATCTAGAAAGATAGAGACCTTTGAAATCATTACTGCTGACAAAAAGGAAGTCCCAGTGACACCTCTTAAAATCATGACAACCTGACTCACCGACCACTTTCACTTTTTCAAAAAAACCATGCAGTGTTAGCTTGGCTTGAACATCTTTGAACTCCTCATTCATTATTTAATCTTATTTTACTTTGTTCGGACAAGCTATCTGGCCTATTGTGAAGCTTCACACAGCCAATTACCTCAAGGTGTTTAGTTCATTTATTATTTAAAGCATAAATCTTGTACAGGTTGTCCGTTGACAGCCCTCTGAGTAGATGGAGTAAATGCCTCTCATCCTGGCGGCCTCAGTCAGTGCTCATGGACCTACTTGCTGAGCTTGGCAGGCCAGGCGAGGAGCTGGAGCGTGTATGATAGCAGAGGTAATTGCACTTCACTTTCTGTTTAAGGGTACATGTGAAAAAATGGGCACGTAGTCACAAATCCTGAGTTGAAATGTAAAGAGAAAGAATCTTTCATTTAAAATGCAGTATTTCTTTCTACAAAATACTTGCTACACAAGTTAAATCTTGTTAAACATTTTAGCTATTGATACAGGCTGGATATTGAATTTAGAAGTTTGTTTAGAGTAGGCCATAGTAACAGCACACTTAAGAATACTTATGCCGAAGTGTCAGTTTTGTTTTCAAATTTGCATCTGTGTCCTTGAACCCATTTTCCTTTCCTGGCTTACTTTTAGTCTTGTGTCATTATACTAAGGGTCAGATGACTTGGAAAAAAGGATGGTTTAAGTAATGTGCCGATTCTGCTGATGGGCTTACACACCATTAAGAGACTCTATTCCAGGCTGAATGTGCCAGGTATTTAACTGGGAACTGGTACTAATTTCAGAGCTAATACTGAGCTGTTCCACATCAGTGCTTTCAGCAGGTGGCTTGAACTGACAGTGTATAGAAAAAAATGAGAGAAAATTACCATTGTACTTTAAATTTCTCTGATTGAATTGACTGATTATACTGTCAAAGGAGCATTGGGAAGCTGGCAGGGTTATGGGCAGTGAAGAAATGACAGAATTCTTTTAGAAAGAGCTTGCCTGTTAGTTTTTGCGCGGCCAAATATTTCAAAATGATAATAAGGTTTGATGTGAGATTTTAATTCAGTACTTGTGAAAATCCGTGTGTTCTCTGATACGTCTTTTAAAGCAGATAATCGTGTAGGGAGAGCCAATGGTTTCACTATTACCATTTTCGCTTAAACAGCAAAGTGTTGAAACACTATATTCAAATTCCATCAGTCAGTGTTAAACTACATTATTTTATATTTACCAAGAAGTTTCATAAAGATTTCAATTTTGTGAAGAAGCTTCACTTAGAGAATGGAATTGAGAACTTAAGAGTCTCAGGATGAAAAACTGTTTTATGTAATCGGCCTTGTATCATGTTCTTAAATAAGATCTTCTGCATAAGAGGTGGTTCTTACCAATCACAAATATTATTCCCAGTTGTCTTCTAAATTGATGATTATTTATTTTAAAATTCTTCATTATTTAAATATTTTAAAATATTCTTCAATTGAACAACTTTTTAGAAAACCACAGAGATACGTTAGTTCACTATTAGTAGAATAATAATAATAATAATGGCAACTAGTTATTGAAGAGTTGCCACCTACCAGATATTTACTAAGTGCTTCATGGCGTCTCATTTAATCTTCACAGTGACTCTGTAAGTAAATTTCTTTTTGTATTCTTATTTTACTGATGAGGAAATCGTGGTACAGAGAAGTTGGATCACTTGCGTGGCTACTCAGAACTAGTAAGAGGCAGAGGTAGGGTGCTCACTCTCAGAATCCCATTGCTCCTCCTGTGGCAGCACAGGTGACATTTTTTTTTTCCTGTCAATTCACTGACTTCCTTCCGTACTGGCGAGACAGGGAATTAATACAATAATTTCATGTGTATCCCATTATGAATTTAATAGGACTTTGTGATATAGAGTTATGAGAATTCTTAAGGGAATCATTTAAAATACAGAAAAATGTACTGAAGTATTCTATGAAAGGTATAAGAGAGACAAGTTTAGCAGAGAGTAAGTCAGGTTTGGGCAGAAGAGAAAAATCAGTCAGGATAAATGGGTCAGCATTCATCATTTGTTCAACAAATACTTATTGTACTAGGTGCCAGGCATTGGACTTGGCCTGTCGGAAAGCACTGGGTGATTTATTTTTGTTGGGTTGACTCCCTGGTGGTATTGTTCACAAACAACCTTTCGATATAAATAGGAAGCTTTAATTGCAGAAGAGAAGGGTTAAAGTCTTTCTGGTTGGACTATGGTGTGTGAGTTTTGTTTCATTGCATAATCTAGTAGGCTATCCTCATATTATCATTATTCTGATGCAGTGTAACAAACCAGCAGGACACTGCATTCCATGGGATTTCTATGGGGACTACAGAGAATTCATTCCAGTGCTTACAGAGCAGCCGCTTGGAGCTTAAAGTAGCCTCGGGGCTAATGTGAGGAGCTGTGCAGCTCTACTTCTACTGAACTGTAAAACCCAAAGCATGTGTAGTGTAAATAAAACAATGTCCGTAGAATCATTTCTAATCTGGGGGCCTTATCAGAACATTGGCTGACAATTTATTGTTGAATGAAGAAAAAAGGCAGGAGATTTGAAATAGTATGCCTCACTGAAAATGTGAATACCTGTTTCTTTGCTTAGTTTAAAACTTACTCTGACTTTTTTTTCATCTTAACTGAAGGTAAATTTGAAAGAAAGAATGTACATCATTTACCCCACTCACCCCTTCCCCCAAACAAAACTGTCAAGCTGAGTGACGCTTTCTGTAGCAAACTTACTCAGCCTAGGCTTATAGGAATCCATATTCAGGGGCATGTTGGTTTGATTTCTATGTTCTGTGCACATTCTGTGAGTAATTTTTGTCCCCCCCCCATCCCCAAAGTACTAGTGTGTTTAGCAGTGCTCCCTTATGTTAACAGAAGAATTGTCCTGTCTTCTTTAGCCACACTCACAGATTGGATGGTTAATGTTGCCAGGTGCAAGCCCCATGAGGACAGTGTATGGTCTCCCCACTACACCTCTTCATGCGCTTCCACTGCTGTCTGTGCTGATGATAAGCTGCCAGACCGGCCCCATAGGCCTGCAACCTATGCATCACACAAGCCTCCCCCAGACCCCTCAGTTCAATTCTCTGCTGTCATCTTCTTGAAATCTTTAATACTGCCTAATCAAGGGGCTTCACCTTTTCATTTTGCACTGGGCTTTACACATCACATAGCTGGTCTTATTTGTTCTATGGGCATCTTCCCCATTCCTGACCCCAGCAGCAGATTGCATCCTTCTGCCAACTCAGATGGTGCCTCATCCATGAAGCCTTCTAGTTTCTCCATAAACGTATCTCTTCCCTTTGTATGTCCCTCAATTACAGCCTGTATTCCACCCTGCCTTGAAGTCACATCTGTCTTGCATGTACATCTGTCTCCCTTAGTAAGAGGTAGACTCTTGGAGGGAGGGCAGGCACTCTCCAAGGATTTTTGTATTTTTTTCCCTCCATATCCTAGCCCAGTGCCTTTCAGTTCTCCATAAATGCTTGCTGAATTGAAGTGAATTAAATAATTTGCCCTTTTATCTGAAAGAGTAAAGAAATTTACATTTAATATAAGGTCCCTTTGATAGACATATTGCCTTCATTTCAGTTCTCTTCTGATGCAGAATTACGGTGCTGGCTTCCACTGAATGGCAAATGGGATGAGATGGTACACACACGATTCTGCCTCACTTATGAATTTGGGGTGGAAAAAATATAAATGAAATCATTTCACTAATTTTAAGACATTTAAAGAGTATGGAAATTGAGCTTGGGAAGAAGAGGTTAACTAAGGTTAAAGCGAATGCTTTTCATTTCATTTAGTATATCGCTAAGTGGAAATTTAAAGGCCCTGTTCTTTTCTTACCAAACTTTCCCATGTTGCTCCTGGATTTCCTTTTAATGTAATTTAAGTAAGACATTCTCATGGTTTATATCATTTTAATTCTGCATGCTTCACAAGGGCTGTTTTTATATAGGAAATATTTCATAATATGGTTCCTTGAGCCTCCTAGAAGCATTTACAATGCTAGAACTCTAGCACGTTTAGAAACCTGTATATAAAGTACAGACTTTGTTTATTAGTAACAAAAGACAATGCAGCTGACTCTACCCCAGAGATTTTTAGCAGAGGGGCCATGATCAGCTTCAGAAGTTCCATAAACTCTCTCAAAATATATGCAAAATTTATTTTGAGGACATTCAAATCTCCTGGAGAGGAGCTCCAGGACAATTTCTCAAAGTATTCAAGCCAAGTTAAGAACCAGTGGGCTAGCAAAAATGGAAAATGAAATGCGCGCACGCGCGCACACACACACACACACACACACACACACGTATATTGTAAAGATAAATTGACAAATCAGTCTGCTGAAGACCAAATCCTATGTTATATGCATTTGTGCTGTTGAAATCTGAAATCTACAGGCTATAAAATGTATCCATTGAGTATTACACTATCATTTTTCTGAAAATAGAAGATAATACTAAGTTTGATAAGTATAGATTACGTATTTATAAATGAGATCTCAGGTCCAGAATTGGTTCATTTTTGAATGCACATTTGTGAGCAATGTAACAGTAAGAAACAGAGGAATTGGACAAAGTACAATTCCTTCATCATACCACATAATAATGAGAGATACTGTTGCTAACTGTTACACTGGGAGGAAAAACCCAACTTCCAGACATGGTTATTCTTGAATATGGAAAGTTTAAGATGATATTTGCAGCATACCTATGTAAAGAATGACATGTTTTACAGTAATGAAAAGCCTTGCTTAGAAGTAATGAGGCAGCTTTGGGAAAATTCCATGCCCTGGGAGGTGCAACTGCCTAAACAAATTTCACACACAGCCTCTGAATTTCTTGTGCATCTCTCAAAAATGGGATGGACAGACTTACCTAGTTTTTGTGGCTTGTTTTTTCAGTTAGCGTTTATGTGTTATTTTCTCGACTGATTTCTGGGCTCTCGGAGCACTTGGGAGCAGCATAGCTAAGGAAGAGCCCAAGATTGCATACAGAAACTCAGCTTGGATTCACAGGCTGAGGTGTTCACCTTGAGCACATTTGCCTCTAAGATATGCAAATGAGAAAGTTGGGATGAAGTCTGAGAAACTCTGGGATAGCTGCGGTTCTCTTTAGTATATTTTAGAGACCGCTTACTGTGTGTAGGACAGCTGTTAGCACTAAAGGGCATTCAAAGGCAAACAAGACTGGCCCTTGCCTTGAGGAGCAGAGAAGGTCACAAAGATGCCAGACATCTGACCCCACCAGACATCCTCAGATGGAACAATTCAACCAAAGCTGTGAGAAGCATACCCTTCCAAAGACGGGGGCCTGTCTGAGAGGGGGAGGTAATTTGTAATTTTTACAAAGGCTTTTGAGCTTACTTGGAGACATTTCTGAGTTGGAGCCCCAAGCCCCTAAAGATCTTGCATACGCAAAGTCTCCAAGCTGACTGCCCCTCATTTCCCCCATTCCGGTCCCTATAGTTGGTGTAGAGTTGCCTAGTGGGATGCTTCCTGACTGCATTTTCTTCCCCTGATTCCTTCATGAGGGTCTCTGCTAGCTGCTTTTGAGCTACTTCACACCCATTTCCTCCTCCCCTCTTCTTTATCTTCCTGTTCTGTCCCAGCCATGATTTCCCTGTAACCTTTGACTCTAAGGCAGGCTGAAATTCTAAGAAAGTAAAAATGGAATCTTCCTCAAAAAGGATTATGGTAAATTCTTGGCTTTTCCGCTGCACCATGAGTTGAAGACATATGTGATATGAGAAGCTTTTCTTAAAAGACAAATTTGTTTTTCAAGATTGTGCTTTCAGAAAAGTGAAGTATAATACTTATAATCTACAGTAGAAAACTTCCTAAGAGCATGTTGGCAGTTTTGTAGCCCTCTGGTCCAGTGTCATAACAATCCATAATGGAAATATTGATGACCTGGATTTTCGCCATTTTCAAAATGGCAGAATGATAGCTTTTCCTTTTTTTGAAACATTTTATTTGAGGGCCACATTTTGTTCACTGCTCTGTGGCTATCTCATCATTTATCTTTAATACTTAATTTTTTTCATTTTTTATGAATGACTGTTTGAATCCAAATTTCAAAGTGGGCCAGGCACCATGGCTCATGCCTGTAATCCCAGCACTTTGGGAGGCCAAGGCAGGTGGATCGCTTGAGGTCAGGAGTTCAAGACCAGCCTGGCCAACATGGCGAAACCCGATCTCTACTGAAATACAAATATTAGCCAGGCATGGTGGTGGGCGCCTGTACTCCCAGCTACTTGGGAGGCTGAGACAGGAGAACTGCTTGAACCGGGGAAGTAGCAGTTGCAGTGAGCAAAGATTGTGCCACTGCACTCCAGCCTGGATGACAGAGCATGACTCTGTCTCAACAAAAAACGCAAAATTGAGAGTGCATAAAATGTACAGTATTTTAAAAACTTTACTGATGCATTTCATTTTTGTTAGGATTTTATTACATGACTAATCACAGAAATTTAAAATTGAGGGGATTATAAATAAGAAATTTGTGGGTTATGAATACAGAAAGGCTGCCAGGTTTTCAAAATGCCGTTTTGCTTCTGTGTTACGCAAATGAATAGTCATAAGCTTTTGTATGAAAGCAGTTTAACGTGGAGAAAATAGTACTGAATTGAAATCAGACCTGAGTTTTAGTCTCAGTTCTAAAACCTTGTTGGTACATGTTTCTGAAAAGATCACAGCATCTTATCTGGAAAACTTTTCTTTACATTAATGAAAAGTACTAACTTCTGATACATCTTGTAGTTTTGTGGTTTGGGGATTTTGACATCGTTACAAAAACTTGAAAGTCATGCTTTATTGAATCTTCGCTGGGCAGAGGGGGCACACATTCTAATTTCTTAGATGAATTTAAAAAAAACACAAAACTCTATGTATACTGAGAGTTACAGTACATTGGAGATAATACAGGTTCCTTTCCAGACTACTACAATAAAACTAATATCACAGTGAAGCAAGTCACATTTTTGGTTTCCAAGTGCATTTAAAAGTTATGTTAACATTATGCAGTAGTCTGCTAAGAGTACAATAGCCCTATGTCTATAAAATCAATGTGCATATCTTAATTAAAAATACTTTATTGCTAAAAACATACTAACAATCATCTGAGCCTTCAGGGAATCATAATCTCCTTGCTGGTAGAAGGTCTTGCCTTCATGTTGATGGCTGCTGGCTGGTCAGGTAGTGGTTGCTGAAGTTTGGGATAGCTGTGGCAATTTCTTACAACAAGATAATGATGCAGTGTTCCCCATTGATTGACTTGTCCTTTCATGAAAGATTTCACTAGCCTTTGCTGCCATTTGATAGCATTTTATCCACATTAGAACTTCTTTCAAAGTTGAAGGCAATCCTCTGAAATCCTGCTGCTGCTTTATCAACTAAGTTTGTGTAATACTCTAAATTATTTGTTGTCACTTCAACAATGTTCACAGCATCTTCACCAGGAGCAAATTCTGTGTCTGGAAACAGCCACTGCTCATGTGATCATGAGATTACAGTAGTTCAGTCACATTTTCAGGCTCTGCTTCTAACTCAACTTCATTTCCACACATCTGCAGTGACTACCTTCACTGGAGTTTTGAACCTCTCAAAGTCATCCATGAGGGTTGGAATCACTTCTTCCCATTGCCTGTTAATGTTGATATTTTCACCTTCTCCTATGAATCAAGCATGTTCTTAATGACATCCAAATAGTGAATCCTTTCCAGAGGATTTTCAACTGACTTCACCCAGATCCATTAGAGGAATCACAACCTACAGCAGTGATAGTCTTACGAAATGCATTTCTTAAGTAGTAAGACTTGAAAGTCAAAAGTCCCTCCTTGATCTATGTGCTACAGAATGGATGCTGTGTTGGCAGGCTCGAATATGATGTTAATCTCTCTCCCTGTACATCTCCATCAGAGCACTTGGGTGACCGAGTGCATTGTCAACGAGCAATAATATTTTGAAAGGAATCTTTTCTCTGATTAGCACATCTTCACTGTGAGCTTAACATACTCAGTAAAACATGGTGTAAACATTGTGCCGTCATCCAGTCTTTGTCGTTCCATTTCTAGAGCATAATCAGGATAGATCTAGCATTATTCTTAGTGGCCCTAGGATTTTCAGAATGATAAATGAGAATTGGCTTCAACTTAAAGTCACCAGCTGCTTTAGCTTCTAACAAGAATGTCAGCCTGTCCCGCAGCTTCTCCATCAGCCCTTGCTGCTTCACCCGGCACTTTTATGTTATGGCATCTTTCCCTAAACCACATAAACCAACCTCTGCTAGCTTCCAGCTTTTCTTCTGCAGCTTCCTCACCTCTCTCAGCCTTCATAGAACTGAGGACTGTTAGGGCCTTGCTCTGGTTTAGGTTTTGGCTTAAGAGAATGTTGTGGCTGGTTTGATCTATTCAGATCACTAAAACTTGCTCCCTGTCAGCAATAAGCCTCTTTTTACTTTCTTGTTATTTGTGTGTTCCCTGGAGTAGCGGTTTTAATTTCTTACAAGAACTTTTTCTTTGCACTCACAATGTGGCTAACTGCTTCGTGCAAGTGGCCTAGCTTTTGCCCTGTCTTGCTTTTCAACATTCCTTCCTCACTAAACTTCGTTTCTAGCTTTTGATTTAAAGTGAGAGACGTGTGACTCTTCCTTTCACTTGAATGCTTAGAAGCCATTGCAGGGGTTAATAATTGGCCTAATTGTAATATTTTTGTGTCTCGTAGAATAGGGAAGCATGAGTAGAGGGAGAGATGAGGGAGAACAGCCAGTCAATGGAGCAGTCAGAATACACACAGTTGTTAAGTGTGCCATTGTATATAAGCATGATTTGTGTACCCCGAAACAGTTGTAACAGTGACATCAAAGATCACTGTCATCCAGCACCGTAACAGAGATAATAAAGAAAAAAGTTTGAGAGATTGAATTGGGTAATAGTTCAGGTTACACGTGATTACTAAATTTCTAAAAAAGGAGGTTATTTTTAATTCTGTAATTTTAGTAAGAGAAAAACTTTATTTTCCTAACAGATAGGAACATAATGCTCTAATCAACATGAGAAGTTTTAATGTTTTCAGAATTGCTTGTTTTTGTTTTTTACAAATCGAACAAAATTTGAAGAGATTAGCCTAATAACTCCTACCTTATGTAGTCCTATAATTTCAAATGTGTATGAAACAATTTTAAAATATTGCAAATACCTTCGGACTTGGAAATTGCTAGGTTGTATTTTATTTTTTCTCTTGCAAAATAGTTGTAGCAAGCTAAGTTTTATCATTATTATCTAGCAAGTTTCTGTGCCAAGTTATGAACTCCCAGATATTAGAGTTTAAAATAGCATTGATGCCACTATACTATTAATGATAAATGCATGTTATACACTTAAAACATTTAAAAATGATCATAGTCTTAAAGCCATAAGTAGCTGGAAAATATTAATGATATAGGAACTGTCCTGTTTGGTTATGAATTATATATAGCAGAGAGAGAAAGAGATAAATTATATAATAAATCAAAGTTCACATGGTGTATTGTTTATTAAAAAAAACATTCTGTTTATACAACACATTAGTTATTTGAAAAAAAGATGAATAGTTTCTGATTCAGGTTTATTTCAAGAATGAATATTTAGCACCCAATGGTATCATACTGAATGTAGGAAAATAATTAGTGTTATGTTCAACCGTGAAGAATTCTAGGAAAGCATTGACTTCTTATACTTGGAATATGCTTTTATTCTCTTATCAATTGGTACCTATTATGTCTTTTTGATTTGTAAAGTCAGATGTTTTAACCTTCCTTTCAAAAACTGTAGCAGCAATATCATTCAGTAGTGTATGTAAGATTATATTAAGTCACTAATTAACAGGAAATGTTTCCCCTTGATAATTCTGTTGTGTTAACACGTGATGATTGTCAGAGAAATACAGACATTGGGAAATATTATTTGATGAATAGACATAAATTACTTACAGAATCTGCTGGTAACCAGAACAAAAAAAGGACAGACTTTTCTAATATTTTAATATTCTAAGCAAGTTCCTATGTGAGGAGGTTTAAGAGGTTTGCATATTTTTTCAGACATGATTTACTATAGCAATAGTGTGTTAGGCTCTCTTTAAAATTTTACAACTAATTGATTTAATTAATAGTCTATAAGCCCTGGAGTACTCTGTCCTCATTTTGGACAGTAGTTTATGAGTCCCTCTTCCTTTGCCATTGAGGTGCAGATGCTGCTTAGCCATCTATGACTTATCATATACACTGCGCATCAGCATGCCCCTCACCAAAAGAATCACAGGACTACTGAACTGCTTACACAGGTTTCTCATACAGAACTCGAAAAGCTGCAGTATCTCACATTACAGGTGGAAGAGCCTTGGTATGGTTATCACTGTGGTGGCTGTTTCCTTCTAATGTGAGATGCATGTGTGCCAGATAACTTACTCCTGGAATGATTTTGAAAACAGTACCGTAGATTATTCATGAGTGCATTCATTGATTTAACAACATTTATTGCAAAATAATTCCCAGGAGCTAGAGAAACAAAAATGTAAATGTTTGTGTTTGTCATGCCTCATTTTTTACATATGGGTCCAGTTAGTCCCCTGCTTCTGCTAATGTCCTGACATTTTCACTTACCATCTTGTCTAGTGGCCCCCATCAACTCATTTGTTGCTCACCTGGCCCAGGAGTCTTTTAATCTCCACACCTGATCTTTACAGATAAGTTAGAGGCTGAATGGAGATTCTTAAAGTGAGATGAGGAAATGATTAAAACTGTGAGAAAGAGGATAGGAGCAAGCAAGAAAGAAATTTTAAAATGGAGTGAAGATGAAGAGGGCCTTAGGGACAACTGGAAGAGCCAGATGGGAGGATGGAGAACTAGCAGCAATGGTGGGATTTGAAGTAGTTTGTCAGGGTTACCATGGAGAAAATATACAAGGGAAACATACGGAATATCATGATCACAGCCATTCACCAGCCACATTGGTTTTTCACTGGTCCACTTCATGTGACTCATAGATTGATATGAAAAAAATAAACATTTGAGGAAAAGGAGGGTGTCTTTGCAGATATTTTAGTGTTGTAGATACGTCCTAAGAATATTAATTTTTTTTCTGATACTTCTGCAGAGATTTGTATATCCAGGAACCGCTGAGAAACTGTAATTGTCAGTGTGTTTGACAAATATTGATTGACATAATTTAAAATGTAGGTGGTAAAGGCAAAATGCTTGCATACGATTATACCAAAAATGTTTTTGACCAAGTTTTTAGTGTACTTTTCTAGAATTTGAAGGGTTTTCATCTGGTGAAATATCTATGGTGTGGATTTTTAGAACAGGCTGAGTTGGTGTTCTGTCCCTTCCTAAAAATGTTATCATTAAAAAGTTTTGTTTGTACAAAATTATTCTCCATTGCTTTGATGTTATATTGACCAAATACAAACTGAAAATTGACTATGCAGAGAATTTTTTTAAGAACACATACCTACTTGTTTCAAAGGGAAACAAAATAAAACAGAAGAGGTGTTTAAATGATTTTTATTCATAGTGTTAAAAATGGTTATAGGAAGAATTCACATTTTTCCTTAACACATTGTAACAAGCAATTAACTTTTTGGCATAGTGATAAATCTGCTTCTGTAAGAAGGTGTTTTGTGTTTTAATAAGTGGTAATACATGCTGGATGTTCATTTGTATTGAATAGTTGAGTGAAGAAAAGTAAATTTAATTCATAAGGTATTGCCTTGGGCTTATTGAGATTTTACATACAACATCCCAATGGGATGACATCACATTCAATAGAGTATTATTTTTAAAAAGTCACTAGCAACCAACCGTCTTAAAGTATCCTAGTATTTGTAAAATGTTATTTATTTATTTTTTTTATATATATACTTTTTATTGCATTTCAGGTTTGGGGGTACATGTGAAGAACATGCAAGATTGTTACATAGGAACACACATGGCAGTGTGATTTGCTGCCTTCCTCCCCATCACCTGTATCTGGTATTTCTCCCCATGCTATCCCTCCCCAACTCCCCACCCCCTGCTGTCCCTCCCCTTTTCCCCCCCAACAGACCCCAGTGTGAGATGCTCCCCTCCCTGTGTC
>PVKV010028270.1:0-25216 GCA_004027835.1 Alouatta palliata | reverse complement strand
ATGAAGCTTAGTTTGGCTGGATATGAAATTCTGGGTTGAAAGTTCTTTTCTTTAAGGATGTTGAATATTGGCCCCCACTCTCTTCTGGCTTGTAGGGTTTCTGCTGAAAGATCTGCTGTGAGTCTGATGGGCTTCCCTTTGTGGGTAACCTGACCTTTCTCTCTGGCTGCCCTTAGCATTTTCTCCTTCATTTCAACCTGGTGAATCTGATGATTATGTGCCTTGGGGTTGCTCTTCTTGAGGAATATCTCTGTGGTGTTCTCTTTATTTCCTGAACTTGAATATTGGCCTGCCTTGCTAGGTTGGGGAAGTTCTCCTGGATAATATCCTGAAGAGTATTTTCCAGCTTGGATTCATTCTCTCCGTCACATTCAGGTACACCTATCAAACGTAGATTAGGTCTTTTCACATAGTCCCATATTTCTTGGAGACTTTGTTCATTCCTTTTTACCCTTTTTTCTCTGCTCTTGCCTTCTCCTTTTATTTCATTGAGTTGATCTTCGACCTCTGATATCCTTTATTCTGCTTGGTGATTCGGCTGTTGAAAGTTGTGTATGCTTCATAAAGTTCTTGTGTTGTTTTTTTCAGCTCCATCAATTCACTTATATTCCTCTCTAAGTTGGTTATTCTCTTTAGCATTTCATCAAATCGGTTCTTAGTTTCTTTGCATTGAGTTAGAACATGTTCTTTTAGCTCACAGAAGTTTCTTGTTACCCACCTTCTGAAGCCTGATTCTGTCATGTCATCACACTCATTGTCCATCCAGCCTTGTTCCCTTGCTGGTGAGGAGTTGTGATCCCTTGTAGGAGGATAAGCATTCTGGTTTCAGGTGTTTTCCTCCTTTTTGTGCTGGTTTCTTCCCATCTTTGTGGATTTATCTATGTGTGGTCTTTGTGGTTGGTGATTTTCAGATGGGGTCTCTCACTGGACGTCCAGTTTGTTGATGATGACGTTATTTCTTTCTGTTTCTTAGTTTTCCTTCTAACAGTCTGGCCCCTCTGCTGTAGGACTGCTGAGGTCCACTCCCGGCCCTGCTTGCCTGGGGATCACCTGCAGCAGCTGTAGGACAGTAAGGGTTGCTGCCAGTTTCTTCTTCTGCTATCTTTGTCCCAGAAGGTTACCCGCCAGATGTCAGTCTGAGCTCTCCTTTATGAGGTGACTTGTTGGATATACGGGGGTCAAGGAGCTTCTTGAGGAGACAGAGTATCCTTTATAGTGGCTCAAGTGCTGAGCTGTGAGCTCCGTTGTTCATTCAGAGTTGCTGGGCAGGTACGTTTAAATCTGCTGCAGCAGCACTCATAAACCCCTTTTTTTCCCCAGGTGCTCTGTCCTGGGGAGTTAGAGCTTTATTTATGAGTTTCCCTTGTGCTGCTGCCTTTTTCTCAGGGCTGCCTTGCCCAGCGATGAGGCAGCCTAGTCACTGCCTGCAGAGGCTTTGCTGAGGTGCTGTGGGCTCCGCCCAGCTACTGTGTGAACTTCCCTGAAGTCCAGTTTATACCAATGTAGTTAGAACTGCCTCTGCAATGGCAAACTCCCTCCGTAGTGGCAGACTGCCTCAGTAATGGCCGACGCCCCTCCCCCACAGAGCTGGACCGTCCCGGGTTTAGCTGTGCTTGCTGTGAAACTCTCAATCCAGAGTGTTTCAAATGACTATTTTTTTGTGGGGGTGGCACCAGCCAAGCCTGATCACCTGCCTCCCTGCCTCAGAGTGTTGTTGTTTTTTTTTTTTTTTTTTGATTTGAATGGTCAACTATCTCCCGGGTGTTCCAGCTGCCTGTTGAAAAGGCACCGGGATCTGTGTGATTTCCCGTGTGGTGACCCACTGTGCTGGCTGAAACTGCAGGCGCTGAGTTTCGTGGTGTTTTTTGCCTGGGAAATCTCCTGGCCTGGCTGCCTGTTTCAGTCCCCTTTTTTAATCAGATGAATGGGCGGCTCTGCCTTCCCGGAGCTCCAATTGCCAGCTAAAACAGCACCCGGACCCACATATTTTGTATGGGGAACCGATGTGCCAGGGCGCCGCCCAAAACAGCGGAGGCGAAAACAGCCACACTGGCGAAAACAGCTGCGCTGGCCAAACCAGCTGCGCTGGCGACCCGTGGGGCTCCTCCCCCTGGGAATCTCCTGGTCTGTGGGCAATAAAAATCTGTCTGGGAATGTGGTGTCCACTCACCCTCCACGCTTTCACTGGGAGCTGCAATCCTCAGCTGCTCCTAATCGGCCATCTTGGTGGTCCACTTTTTTTAAGGTTCTAATAAAAGTATCAAAATTCAAGGGGTTGAAACCAGCTCTTCCTGGCTTAGTCAACTACTGAATTCTGCAAACTGCCTTTGGATCTATCATACTTTACCCATGGCTTAATTTCTGGCTTTTTTGGGTCATTTTTTTAAAACTACAGTTTTCTCAGTTTTTGCTGATTGTCAAATATTACTTTAAATACAATCTTTATTAATTAATATATAGGTAAATCCTTCTTTAACTCAACTTCTGCAAATTCTGGTTGTTTACTTAATTTTGCAAGGGTAATTGCAGTAGCTTCTCTCTGTAGTCTAAGTGGTCTCTGCTTCCCCATAAGCTCCTCAGGACCATTTGTGTTCCACACTGTGACAATAAAAGAAGAATTTAAGACTCTTTTAGTAGCAAGAGTCTATTTCTTGATTGGAACTGTGTGGAAAGAAAATGACTCCTTCACTAAGTAGGAATGAGGACATCATGCCATTTTCAACGTTATCCATTAAACATTGACCCATAATGTCCCACTTCTCTGGAAAACTGTTCTTTAAATATGTAAAATCCAGGGTTGTATAAGGTTTTATAATTCATCTACTCAAAAGTTTGACCTTAAAGATGAAATATGTAATTTACAGGCAATAGGGTTAGGTGAGAGCTGGAACCTGCAAAGACAGTATATTCCTCCCATGAGACACCTCTTCTGACCAGAATATGCTGGAAATAAGCAGGTTATTGCTACTGGAAAACTACTTTCAGACACTACTCTGGAAGAGAAGTAAGTGTTCCGGTATCGTGGCCTCTTCTTGGAACTACAGTCCACTCTAAGCCATATTCATAGGTCTGATGGGTTTCCTGAGCATACTGCTTGCACTTCCCTTCACCTTTGTTCAGATAATGAGTCAGTAAATATTCTCCCCTGTCCCTGTGACTTAGATGTTGCCTTTGTCCCAAGACACATAGCTCCATATTTTACAAATCATTATATATTAGGCACTATATCAGGTAATATTTAGTGGCAGGTTTTGTTTCACAATTTTTTTTTCTGATAACAGCTCTCTGTCTTAGAAAGTTCTGGGACCACGTAGTAGTACTCATGGGAGCCAAGCAATATTCTGTTTTTCCTTCTGCTTGCATATCTTACTAATTATTCTTTCCATATACAGAATCGTTTTGTTTATTCTCCTGCTTGCATAGTAGAAAATGGTGGCTCATGTTACCTGACTTTATGATGTAGGTCAGCCAAACAAAAGGTTAAGTTTAAAACCCTTTGGTCCAAATATTTTATTCCCTGCAAGAGACTATTACTAGCTCATTTGAGATGAGGGATCCTTATAGCTGAAGAACCAGATTCATGTTATACAGATAAGACAAAAAAAATGTAGATCATTTTGAATTTGGGGGCTGCTATCAAAGAAGCAGAGTCATTGGAGTCACTGGAGTATCACAGATTATCCAAAAAGTGTTCATTTCTAAAGCAATGAAGTAGACGAGTACACTTAGAGAGTATGTGTAGAGCAAGAAGAAAAGGACCACTGACATTTAAGGGTAGTGAAAGAGATCTACCTTGGACTTTGAAAGAAAAATGGGGGTCTGATACTATACATGTGAAAGAATGCTTCAAGAAAAAGAAAATGATGGAAAGTATCAAAGGATGTTATAAGACTAAAAGGAAGTATCAGTCATGGATTTAGTGTCACCAATTCATGGCTTCCCCCAAATCCTGCAGTAGTTGAAGACAGTGCCAGAAGAATAAATGGGATTGTTTGGAGATATTCTTTACAATTATGGAAAACATGCTTTTTGGTTGAACAGATGGGTAGCATGGGAATTTAAATAACTGCTCCAAAGCTCACCCTTAATCAAAACAATATTAAAGACACAATGTAATTACAATCATAGAGGAGTTAAAGCCCTGGGCCAATGACTTCTCACTTTTTAACTTATAAAATAGAAACATAAGAATTCCTGATATGTAACCTGAAAAAATGTTTTCATTCTCACTTAAAAAGTTAAAAAAGAGGAGAATAACCTTGCTTACACTTAATTCCTTTACATGTTATTTGGGTGTCATCTCTTCCATCTACTCAAGAATCTCCTCTCATTCCTAAAATCGTTTCGCTTCATAGGCACTTTTGAACTAGTATTTAAATATACTCTGTGTCTCCCATCATAAAAGTATAGAACAGAAAACTTCTCCAGATTCCACGTCTTCTTCAGCTCCCAGTCTCTCTCTCTCCATCTGTCTTCCCCTTCAGAAACACACTTCCTGCCATTCTTGTGTCAAGATATTCTTCTTCCTACAATTCTTTTAAAAACCCATCACAATCTGGCTTCAATCCCCACAAGTCCACCAAAATGAACTCCAGGATTTTTTCATGATTAGAAGAGCAACTTTATATTAAACTCAAGTGACACTTTTCAATATTGACCTTTGCTATATTTGATCCTATTAACTTCATATTCTTTCGTCCAAGGCTTGCTTCTCTTGCCTCTGAACATGCCCCTCTTTTCAGGTTTCCAGTTACTACTCTGACTCCTCTCATTTAATATTTTTTGTGAAGTTTCCTTTTGCTTTCTCTAAAATGTTGGTTTCCTAAGGATTCTGTCCTAGGCGTTCTTTTCTTTCTCTACACAGTTGTATTCAGTAATCTCATCTACTCCAATCACTTCAATTCCATCCTATACAGCAGATCCTCAAATAACATTGTTGCATTTAATGTTCCTTGGTTATAAAGTTGATGAGAAAAAAATCAATTTCTGGCTAGGTCCACCATCTGTATGGAGTTTCCACATTCTCCCCATGTCTGCGTGGGCTTTCTTCAGATACTCTGGTAACTTCCAAAAATGAGCATGTCATGTCTAAATTGTCCATGTCTAAATTGTCCCAATCTGAGCGAGTGTGTGTGTGTGTGTGTGTGTGTGTGAGAGAGAGAAAGAGAGAGAGAGAGAGTGTACCTTGTAATGGGATGGTATCCTGTCCAGGGTTGGTGGTCACCTTGCACCCTGAGCTACCAGGATAGGCTCTAGCCACCCTCAACTCTGGGTAAATAATTATCTTTCTTTTTTTATTAATCATTCTTATGTACAGCTCACACTTATTTCGATGTTTACTATTAGTGTTTTGGTCTTTATGTATAAGTTTGGTAAAGTTTTTGTGACCAGAATTGAACCACAGGAACTTAACTCTTGTTTATATAAATTAGCTTATGGTAAAATGGTTTTTTTACACATTGTTTTGCTTAAAGTTGCAGTTTTCAATAACCTATCAACAATGTTGTAAGACTTTGCTGTTGTCTGATTAATCTAAACTTATCTCCCTTTCATTTATCTTTCCTGAACTTTATTTATTAGCAAATAGGCTTACTCAGTGGCTCCCTCAATACCTCTGAATTTTCTACATGCACATGAAACTGAACATAGAAAAAAAAACAGATCCTTATCATTTTGTGCAAACCTGCTCCTCCCCAGTACCCCATAACATCAGTTGCCACTTGTTTAAATTAGAAACCAGGAAATTATCTTCACTAAGTGATAAGTAATAAGTCATGTGTTGTTTAACAATGGGTCTACATCCTGAGAAATGTGTTGTTAAATGATTTCACCATTGTATGAACATCATTGAGTGTATTTACACCAATCTAGATAGTATAATCTGGTACACACTTAGACCATATGGTAGAGTCTATTGCTCTTAGGCTACAAACTTGTACAGCCTGTTACTGTACCAAATACTACAGGTAATTGAAACACAATGGTATTTGTGTATCTAAACATAGAAAGTACAGTAAAAATATGGTATTATAATCTTATGGGACTACAATTGTACATGTGCTCCATCGTTAACCAAAATGTCACCATGTGGGTTCTTGACTGTATATCACAGAATCCAATCACTGATCTCTCCACTTCTTTCTATCTTTGCTACTTCCCTTGGTGAGACTATCATCATTTCTCTTTAGTATAGAACCTTGCAAAGGAAAAAAAACTTACGTCCTCCCTGCTTCTCATCTTGCTTTTTTTAGTTCATTTTTCACACTCAGCTGGCATGACTTTCTTAGAATAGAATTAAAACCATATCTCTTTTCGGTTTTATATTCTTCAATGGCCTCCCATTTTCCTTAGGAAAAAGTTTAATCTTATCAGAATTTACAACGTTTTTCATGACTCAATTAAAACTTCCATTTTTATTTCTGATCAACTTTCAATTCTATTCTCAAAAAATATAAAGCATCTTTTAATCATGTGCCATTTAGCATGTCTTTGACAGGATTATTCTTGGGCATCTGTTCTCTCTTTTTGATGAATAAACTCTTATTCACAATTCTGGTATTAAGTTTAATAATACTGTTTTCAGGAACTCTTAATCTCAACTTTGAGTTAAATACCTCTGGTTTGTGTCACTACCTCTTGTCATAGAACCTACAACATTACTTCATGTTTACTTGCCTTTATTTCCTTCTAGTATATAAATTCTGTGATAGAAAGGCCATTTCTTTTTACTCACCAGTGCATCAGCAGCACCTAGAAGAATGACTAACCCATAGTAGGTATTAAACAAATAGTTTTACATGAATGATTAATAAATAAATAAATATGCTTTGATCCTCTACTAAACTTAAAATTTTTTGAAGGTAGAGATCATTCCAATATTATTTTTAATTCCAGAAAATGCTCCCATTATATGTTTAGTAAATGCTTATTTTTATATTACTCCTATTCTTTTAAATTTGTTAAGGTCTGTTTTATGGCAAAAAAATATAGCCTATCTCAGTGAATGATCTATGTGTGTTTAAGAAAAATAAGTATTCTGCTGCTTTTAGCTGAAGTAGTCAATAAAATGCCAATTACATTCAGATGATTAATAATGCTGTTCAGTTCAACTATGTCCTTACTGATTTTCTGCCTACTTGGTCTGTGAATTACTGATAGAGGCATGTTAAAGTCTCCAACTATACTCGTAGATTTGTTCATTTCTTATTGCAGTTCTGTCAGTTATTGCCTCACATACTATGATGCTCTGCTGTTAGGCACATTAAGGATCATTAAGTCTTCTTGGAAAATTGACCTGTATATCATTATGTAATGCTCTTCTTGATCTCCGATAATTTTTCTTGCTCTGAAGTCTATTTAATCTGAAATTAATATAACTATTCCAGGTTTCTTTTGACTAGTGATAATATGGTATATCTTTCTCTGTAGCTTCACTTTTGATCTATCTGTGTTTTTATATTTAAAGTGGGCTTCTTATAGACAACATATTTTTTGGGTCTTGTTTTACTTACTCTGTTAGCATCTGTCTAAGTGGTTTATTTAGACTTATTTATAGTTAGTGATTATTGAGACAGTCGGATTCATATCTACCGTGTTTGCTAGTGTATTCTATTCATTGCATTTATTTTGTTTCCTTTTTTTCTTTCTATTCTTTTTTTTTTTTGCCCTCTTTGACTTTAATCAAACATTTAAAGTAATTCCTTTCTTTTTCTCTCTCCTTCTCTCTCTTTTGTTCTCTCTCCTTCTCTCTCTTTTGCTCTCTTTCCCTCTTCCATTCCTACCTCTCTCTCCTTCTCCATAATTATGTATTTCAGAAATTTTAGTGGTTACTCTGGAATTTGGAATATATATTTACAGCTAATCTAAGTTTATTTTCAAATAACAATATACTATTTCATGAGTATTGTAGGCAGGTTATAACTCAGTATCCTCAATTCCTTTTTCCCATCCTTCATCATGATGTTATATTCATTTATCTATAATCTATAACCACCCAATACAGTGTTGCTATTACTTTGAACAAGTAGTTATCTATTAGATCAATTAATAAGAAAAATATTTTATTTTTTTACATATATTTGTCTTTTTATTTCTTGATTGATTCCCTTATTTCTTTATAGATCTAAGTTTCTGACCTATATTATTTAATTCTCTCTAAAAAACTTCTTAACCATTTCTTGCAAAGCAGGTCTACTAGTTATAAATTCCCTCAATTTTTGTTTATCTGAGAAAGTCTTTATTTCTCTTTCACTTTTGAAGAATAATTTCACCGGATAGAGAATTCAAGACTGGTAGTTTTTCTTGTCAACACTTAAAAATTTCAGTCCACTCTTTTCTTGCTAGCATTGCTTCTAAAGAGAAGGGTGATATCACTCTTCTCCTTGCTCCTCTGTAGGGAAGTTGTTTATTCCTCTGGCTTCTTTCAGATTTTTCTCTGACTTAGAGCTGGGGGCAGGGGTGGACCTTAGTGGGCTGTACATATAATCTGAGTAGTGGCGTGAGACCTCAGACAGTTACTAGGGTTTCCACTGACCCTACTAGTATCCCCATGACCAGGAGAGTGCAATATTAAATAGCAAGTAAAAGCACAAAACATCATGACAAATCAACAAAGAAGATCGCAGAAGGAAAAAAAAAACAGTTTTATATTTTTAATAACTTTAATAGTACTTTTCCCTTGTTATTTGAACTAAGAACTTATTTAATTTTACAAGGAGCTGCCCAAATATGTATCCAATGCTATGTTGGGTCATAGAGTAGATGTATATTTATCTTTTGTAGATAATACCAAACAGTTTTCCAAAGAAATTTTGCCATTTTCTAGTTCCATCAAGAATTTCTGAGTTCCAGATGTTCCAGATCCTTGCTGACACTTGGTTTTTTGGGGGTTTTTAATTTTAGCATAATGACTACATCAATGAGTTGGTTTTCAGAGTTATTTTAGCCTAGTTGCAATTAGCATTTCCTTGATGATTAATGATATGCTTTTTCATATGCTTTGTTGCCATTTAGACTTCATCTAAGAAGTACCCATTTAACACTTTTGCTCATAATTGAATTGTCTTTTACTTATTGATTTTGTAATGTTCTTTATATATTCTGAATGCAAGTTCTTGTCAGAAATGTATATTATAAATATCTTCTACCAGCCTGTGGTTTGCTTTTTTGCTCTCTGAGTGGTATCTCTTGATAAGCAAAATTTGTTAATATTCATCAATTTTGTTTCCTTATGGTTGTATTTTGTGTCTTGTTTAAAACATCTTTGCTTTCCTAACACCTGAGATTGATCACTAATTTTTATATGGTGTGAAATAGAAGTCAGGTTGAAATTTTTCTATATGCCACCCAGTTGGTCCAGTATCATTTTTGAAAAGACTCTCTTTTCTCCACTGAATCGGAGTGTCATATGGATCTGCTTTTCAGTCTCTTCTTTTCTGTGATCTATGTACCTATTCCTTCATCGATATGCCTTAATTGCTGACAATTTATAGTAAAACTTGACATCTGTTAGTGCAACTCCTCAATTTTGTTCTTGTTCTTTCAGATATTTTTGTATTCTTGATTCCTTATATTTTCATATAAAATTTAAAATAATCCCATCAGTTCCACTGAGGAAAAAATCTCCTGTGATTTTTTTTTTATCAGGATTGCATTATCTATTTAGATTATTTAAGGATAAAAGACATTTTAACAAAATAAGTCACCTAATCTGTGATGACAGATTTTGGTCCTGTAGAATTTCTGTCAGCAATGTTTTGTAATTTTAGTGTATAGGTCATGGACACTTTCATTCCAAATTACTTCTTCTTATTCTTTTTTTTCACATTCCAAATTACTTCTTAAGTTAAACTTCGATATATACATTTTATATTTCTCTTTCCTAAATAAAATATACATGTGACTCACCACACTTGGTAAATATGTCATAGTAGTAATGATGATATACAAATTCAGTTTCTAAGCATTACAAATGGTATTTATTGCTGCAAATTGAGATTTGAGGCTGTATATGCATGTAAGACCAATTAATCATGTCAAATGATTATTAAAAATCAGTGAATGTATGATTTGAACCAAAGAGCCAGAAGGGGCAATTACTTTATTTCAAAATCTTTTGTATAATCTCAGGTAGGAAACTATTAGTAACAAACAGATGTTGAGCTAGAACATGCACACACACACACACACACACACACACACTCAGCAGTTCTCAAAAATAATCTCCAGCAAAGTTGAAATATAATTAATTTTTGCCAAACCAACCCTAAGAATAAATATCTCTTAACAAGTTGCAGTGCATGCATATACAACACCTGAAACAAGGCTGATCTAAGAGCTACTAGACTTGAGGTGAACAAAAATAAGGTCACCTTGCCAAAGAGAAACAGGGAAAAAAATACACACTGAAGGAAAGCAACCTAATCATATAATTTTTGTCACACTGTATTTGGATTATGGAAAAGTGAACGACTAGACTCAATTCAAATAAAAGACCAAGAATGAGAAAATAAATTCTTTGAGTTGCCTGATAGTAATAATGATAATACAGTTGGCCCTCTGTATCCACAGGTTCCACATCTGTGGATTCACCCAACTGCAAATCAAAAGTATTTGGAAAATCTTTGGACTTAGAAGCAAAGATAAAAGTATTGAAAAACAATAAACCATAACACAACAATAAAAAGTAATATTGTAAAAGGCAATACAGTATAACAGCTATTAATAGAGCATTTACATTTTTAGGTACTATCATAATCTAAAAATAATTAAAATATATAGAGGAATTTGCATAGGTAATATGCAAATACTATGCCATTTTATATAAGGGACTTGAGCATTGATAGATTTTGGTATCCTCAGAGGTCCTAACACCAATCCTCCATGGATACCAAGGGACAACGGTAATTTTATAATTTTTCCAGGCATTATTCTAAATATTGACATACATTAGCTCATTTAATCTTCAGAGTGTCTGCATGAGGCATGTGTTATTATTGTTACAGTGCTAGAGATACGACTGAAGCTAGAAAGCTGACTTAGGAGGCCATGCTCTGGAAAGGGGAGAGTACCTAAAATACAAGGTGAGAAACCTCAAGCTCAAACATTAATTGAATAATGCAAAATAAAACAGAGATATAATGCATGTGTATTTTTTTACTGTACTTTAGGTTCTGGGGTACATGTGCAGATCATGCAGGATTGTTGCATACGTACACACATGGCAATGTACTTTGCTGCTTCCATCCCACCATCACCTACACCTGGCATTTCACCCCATGATATCCCTCCCCGACCTCCCCACCACCCCTCTATCCCTCCCTTGCCCCCCACAACAGACCCCAGAGTGTGATGCTACCCTCCCTGTGTCCATGTGTTCTCATTGTTCAACACTCACCTATGAGTAAGAACATGTGGTGTTTAATTTTTTGTTCTTGTGTCAGTTTGCTGAGAATGATGGTTTCCAGATTCATCCATGTCCCCACAAAGGACATAAACTCATAATTTTTTATGGCTGCATAGTATTCCATGGTGTATATGTGCCACATTTTCCTCGTTCACTCTATGGTCATTGGGCATTTGAGTTGTTTCTAGGTCTTTTGCTATTGTAAACAGGGCTGCAATGAACATACGTGTGCATGTGTCTTTATAACAGAATGATTTATAATCCTTTGGGTATATACCCAGTAATGGGATTGCTGGGTCAAATGGAATTTCTATTTCTAGGTCCTTGAGGAAGTGCCACACTGTCTTCCACAATGGATGAACTAATTTACACTTCCACCAACAGTGTAAAAGTGTTCCTATTTCTTAACATCCTCTCCAGCATCTGTTGTCTCCAGATTTTTTAATGATCTCCATTCTAACTGGTGTGAGGTGGTATTTCAATGTGGTTTTGATTTGCATTTCTCTAATAATCAATGATGCTGAGCATTTTTTCCTATGTTTATTGGCCTCATATATGTCTTCTTTTGAAAAGTGTCTGTTCATATCCTTCTCCCACTTTTGGATGGGTTTGTTTGTTTTTTTCTTGTAAATCTGTTTTAGTTCTTTGTAGATTCTGGATATTGGCTCTTTGTCAGATGGGTAGACTGCAAAAATTTTTTCCCATTCTGTTGGTTGCCAATTCACTCTAATGATTGTTTCTTTCACTGTGCAGAAGATTTGGAGTTTAAATAAGTCCCATTTGTCTTTTTTGGCTTTTGTCGCCAATGCTTTTGGTGTTTTAGTCATGAAGTCCTTGCCTATGCCTATTTCCTGAATGGTTTTGCCTAGGTTTTCTTCTAGGGTTTTTATGGTGTTAGTTCTTATGTTTAAGTCTTTAATCCATCTGGAGTTAAGTTTAGTGTAAGGTATCAGGAAGGGATCCAGTTTCTGCTTTCTGCAGTTTCCCAATACCAGTTTTCCCAATACCCTTTATTAAACAGGGAATCCTTTCCCCATTGCTTGTTTTTGTCAGGATTGTCAAAGATCAGATGGTTGTAGATGTGTGGTGTTGCCTCCAAGGCCTCTGTTCTGTTCCATTAGTCTATATTTCTGTTTTGGTACTAGTAACATGCTGTTTTGATTACTGTAGCTTTGTAGTATAGTTTGAAATCAGGTAGCGTGATCCTCTGGCTTTGTTCTTTTTGCTTAGGATTGTCTTGGTTATGTGGGCTCTCTTTTCATTCCATTCTAAGCTTAAGGTGATTTTTTCCAGTTCTGTGAAGAAGGTCACTGGTAGCTTGATGGGGATAGTGTTGAATCTATAAATTACTTTGGGCAGTATGGCCATTTTCACGATATTGATTCTTCCTAACCATGAGCATGGAATATTTCTCCATGTGTTTGTGTCTTCTCTTATTTCCCTGAGCAGTGGTTTGTAGTTCTCGTTGAAGAGGTCCTTTACATCCTTTGTTAGTTGTATTCCTAGGTATTTTATTCTCTTTGTAGCAATTGTGAATGGGAGTTTGCTCATGATTTGGCTCTCTGTTAATCTGTTTATTGGTGTATAGAAATGCTTGTGATTTCTCCATGTTGATTTTGTATCCTGAGACTTTGCTGAAGTTGCTCATCAATTTAAAGAGATTTTGGGCTGAGATGATAGGGTCTTCTAAATACACAATCATGTTGTCTGCAAATAGAGACAATTTGACTTCCTCCTTTTCTAATTGAATGCCTTTTTTTTTATTGCCTAATTGCTCTGGCTAGAACTTCCAATACTATATTGAATAGGAGTGATGACAGAGTGCATCCATGTCTAGTGCCAGATTTTCACATAAAGGGCTGTTGAATTTTGTCAAAGGCCTTCTCTGTATCTATCGAGATAATCATGTGGTTTTTGTCTTTGGTTCTGTATATGTGGTGGATTACATTTACAGACTTGCTTATGTTGAGCAAGCCTTGCATCCCCGGAATGAAGCCTACTTGATCGTGATGGATAAGGTTTTTGATGTGCTGTTGCAATCGGTTTGCCAGTATTTTATTGAAGATTTTTGCATCTGTGTTCATCATGGATATTGGCCTGAAGTCTTTTTTTGTGGACTCTCTTCCTGGTTTTGGTATCAGGATGACATTGATCTCATAAAATGATTAGGTAAGGATTTCCTCTTTTTGTATTGTTTGGAATAGTTTCAGAAGGGATGGTACCAGCTCTTCTTTGTATGTCTGGTAGAATTCGGCTATAAACCCATCTGAACCTGGGCTTTTTTTGAGTGGTAAACTATTAATTGCTGCCTCAACTTCAGCCTGTGTTATTCAAGTTTTCATCTTCTTCCTGGTTTAGGCTTGGGAGGGTGCAAGTGTCCAGGAATTTATCCATTTCTTCCAGGTTTACTAGTTTATGTGCATAGAGTTGTTTGTAATAATCTCTGATGGTGGTTTGTATTTCTGTGGAATCTGTGGTGATATTCCCTTTATCGTTTTTTATTGCATCTATTTGATTATTCTCTTATTCTTTCCTTTCCTTCTTATTAATCTGGCTAGTGGTCTGTCTATTTTGTTGATATTTTCAAAAAACCAGATCCTGAATTTATTGATTTTTTGAAGGATTTTTTGTGTCTATCATCTTCAGTTCTGCTCTGATCTTAGTTATTTCTTGTCTTCTGCTAGGTTTTGAGTTTTTTTGATCTTGCTCCTCTAGCTCTTTCAATTTTGATGATAGGGTGTTGATTTTAGAACTTTCCTTGCTTCTCTGGTGGGCATTTATTATTATAAATGTCCCTCTAGACACTGCTTTAACTATGTCCCAGAGATTCTGGTACGTTTTGCCTTCATTCTCATTGGTTTCAAAGAACATCTTTATTTCTGCCTTCATTGTTTATCCAGTCAACATTCAGGAGCCAGTTGTTCAATTTCCATTAAGTTGTGGGATTCTGAGTTAGTTTCTTAATTCTGAGTTCTAATTTGATTGCACTGTGTTCTGAGAGACTGTTTGTTATGATTTCCGTTCTTTTGCATTTGCTGAGGAGTGATTTACTTCAAATTATGTGGTCACTTTTAGAGTATGGGCCATGCGGTGCTGACAAGAATGTATATTCCGTGGATTTGGGGTGGAGATTTCTGTAGATGTCTATTTGGTCTGCTTGTTTCATATGTGAGTTCAAGTCCTGGATATTCTTGTTAATTTTCTGTCTTGTTGATCTGTCTAATATTGATAGTGGAGTGTTAAAGTCTCCCACTATTAATGTGTGGGAGTCTAAGTCTCTCTGTAGGTCATTAAGAACTTGCTTTATGTACCTGGGTGCTCCTGTATTGGGTACGTATGTATTTAGGATCATTAGTTCTTCTTGATGCATTGATCCTTTTACCATTATGTAATGTCCTTCTTTGTCTCTTTTGATCTTTGTTGGTTTAAAGTCCATTTTATCAGAGACTAGGATTGCAAATTCTGCTTTTTTTTTTCTGCTCTCCATTTGCTTGATAAATCTTCCTTCATCCCTTTATTTTTAGCCTATGTGTATCCTTGCACATGAGATGGGTTTCCTGAATACAGCACACTGATGGGTTTTGACTTTTTACCCAATTTGAGAGTCTGTGTCTTTTGATTGGGGCATTTAGTCCATTTACATTTAAGGTTAATATTGTTATGTGTGAATTTGATTCTGCCATTTTGATGCCAGCTGATTGTTTTGCCCATTAGTTGACACATTTTTTTCATTTTTTCAATGGTCTTTACCATTTGGTGCATTTTTGGAGTGACTGATACTGTTTGTTCCTTTCCTTGTTTACTGCTTCTTTCAGGAGCTCTTGTAAGGCAGGCCTGGTGGTGACAAAATCTCTCAGCAATTGCTTGTCATAAAGGATTTTCTTTCTCCTTCACTTATCAAGCTTAGTTTGGCTGGATATGAAATGCTAGGTTGAAAGTTCTTTTCTTTAATGATGTTGAAAATTGGCCCCCACTCTCTTTTGGCTTGTAGAGTTTCTGCTGAGTGATCTGCTGTGAGTCTGTTGGGCTTCCCTTTGTGGGTAATCTAACCTTTCTCTCTGGCTTCCCTTAGCATTTTTTCCTTCATTTAACCCTGGTGAATCTGATGATTATGTGCCTTGGGGTTGCTCTTCTTAAGGAATATCTTTGTGGTGTTTTCTGTATTTCATGGACTTGAATGTTTGCCTGCCTTGCTGGGTTGGGAAAGTTCTCCTGAATAATATCCTGAAGAGTGTTTTCCAGCTTGGATTAAATCTCTCCATCATTCAGGTACACCTATCAAACGTTGATTAAGTCTTTTCACATAATCCCATATTTCTTGGAGGCTTTGTTCATTTCTTTTCACTCTTTTTTCTCTATTCTTGCCTTCTCGTTTTATTTCATTGAGTTGATCTTCGACCTCTGATATCCTTTCTTCTGTTTGGTCAATTCAGCTATTGAAACTTGTGTATGCCTCACAGAGTTCTTGTGCTGTGTTTTTCAGCTGCATCAAGTTGTTTATATTTTTCTCTAAGCTGTTTATTCTAGTTAGCATCTCATCTAACCTTTTTTCTAGGTTGTGAGTTTCTTCGCATTGGGTTAGCACATGTTCTTTTAGCTCTGAGAAGTTTGTTATTACCTACCTTCTGAAGCCTGTTTCTGTCAATTCATCATAGTCGTTCTCCATCCATCTTTGATCCCCAGCTGATGAGGAGTTGTGATCACTTAGAGGAGGAGAGGCATTCTGGTTTTTGGTGTTTTCATCCTTTTTGGACTGGTTTCTTACCATCTTAGTGGGTTTATCTACTTGTGTTCTTTGTCGTTGGTGACTTTCAGATGGGGTCTCTGAGTGGATGTCCTTTTTGTGGATGTTGAAGCTATTTCTTTCTGACCTTAGTTTTCCTTCTAACAGTCAGGTCCCTTTGCTGCAGGACCACTGGAGGTCTGCTCCAGATCCCGCTCCCCTTGGGATCACCTGCAGGGGCTGCAGAACAGCAAGAGTTGCCTCCAGTTTCTTCCTCTGCTAACCTGGCCCCAGAAGGATATTCACCAGATGTCGGCCTCAGCTCTCCTTTATGAGGTGTCTTTTTGGGTATACAGGGATCGAGGAGTTGCTTGAGGAGACTATATGTCTTATAGGAGCTTGAGTACTGTGCTGGGAGCTCCATTGTTCCATGCAGAGCTGCTGGGCAGGTACCTTTAAGTCTGCTGCAGCTGAACTCATAACCGTTTCTTTCCCAGGTGCTCTGTCCTAGGAAGGTTGGCTTTATTTATAAGTTTCTGTCGTGCTGCTGCCTTTTTTTCATAGATGCCGTGCCCCACACAGAGTAGTCTAGTCACAGTCTGTCAGAAGAGGTGTTGCTGAGCTGCCGCTGGCTCTGCCCAGCTGCTGTGTGAACTGTCTTGGTAGTGGCAGACTACCTTGGTAGTGGGGGACGCCCTTCTGCCCACTGTGCTGGGCCATCCTGGGTCCAGCTTTGCTTGCTGTGAAGCTCTCAATCCAGAGTGTTTCAGATTGCTTTTTTTGTGGGGGTGGTACCAGCCAAGCCAGATTGCCTGGCTCCCTGTCTCAGCCCCCTCCCTTTCAGTTGAATGGGCGGCTCTGCCTCCCAGGCATTCCGGATGCTAGTCAAAAGGGCCACCCAGACATGTGTGAGTTTCTGTGTGCCAACCCAGCACCAGCTGAAACCACCCTGAAAACCAGTGGTGCTTTTCAGCCTGGGAATCTCCTGGTCTGTGGGCAGTGAAAACTTGTTTGGAAATGCAGTGAACACTCACCCTCCGCACTGTTCTCACTGGGAGCTGCATTCTGGAGCTGTTCCTATTTGGCCATCTTGGATCCTCCCTCCTTTATTTTTATTTATTTATTTATTTTTTGAGACAGTGTCTCCATCTGTCATGCTGACTGGAGTTCAGGGGTGCAAACATGGCTCACTGTAGCCTCGACCTCCTGGGCTCACATGATCTTCTTGCCTCAGCCTCCTGAGAAGCTAAAACCACAGGCACATGCCACCACATCTGGCTAATTTTTTAATTTTTATGTAAAGATGAGATCTCACCATCTTGTCCAGGCTGGTCTTGAACCTCTGGACTTCTGCCTTTGCTTCTCAAAGTGAGGGGATTACAGGCATGAGCCGCCACAACCACTCTACAACCCATTCTTTCTTACAATCAGAATTTATTTGGTATTTTCCCCTTACCTCTCAATTTACAGAACTCTTTGTACAAATCTTATAAGGTATGTTTAAGTCAAACATTCTCTACAAAACCTTATCTCACATTGATATTCACTGGGATAGCATTTTATTTTTAGATTATTTAAGGATAAAAGACATCTTAACAAAATAAGTCTCCGAATCTGTGACTTCAAAATGTTTGTGTGATATTTAAGTCCACAGCCCTTAAATGAACTAGAAATTTGCTTTCAGAATAATCTACTTAGTAACAAGGAAAATTCCCATTTGCATTTTTATTCAAAATGATCATTATCTTCAGGGGTACTGTGGCAAAGTTTTATGGCTAATGAAAGAAAACAGCCTTAGACAAGAAGGAATTCCATTTAGACAGTAATGTTTTGCATTGCTCCTTTGATGGTTTCAAGAAGAGGAGACAAAATTAAACAGAGTCTATATATATCTTAAACTTCCTTTCTTCCTTGACGGTAAGCAGACACACTGTATGAAGTCTATCTCAAAATCTGACTTTAGAATTGCTTTGATAAACAAAATTACTCAAGTCATGTCTGTGCTTTTCCATTGATTAAGAGAAGGATAAGGTGGACAAAATATAAAAAGATGGAACAAGTAAGAGATTTCACTATTGGGTAAATGTTATTAAAGGAAAAATGAAGTCTGACTTCTTTTCCAAATTTTGAACACCAAACATCAGGTATGTCTTGAAAAGCTACCCAAAGCACCATAATATCAAAGATAAGAGTTCATTGTATCATAAAAAGTAAAAATATGGCCTCACCTGTGTCATCGCCTCTCCTTCTTTTTCCTCATCATCCCAACTACAATAAAAGAAACAAAGTAAATATAAGTATGAGGCTGGACTTGCTAGTTTTACTGTATTTACACTAAGACTATTAACATGGTCCACTGTGAATCAGCCCTCACCAAGATTCTAGCAAAGACCAGCATTGTATTAGCTGTGGTCAGAGCATGAAGTATTGATTATTACGGGTTAAATTGTGTTCCCCTAAATTAATATGTTGCTTTTATAACTATCAGTGCATCAAAATATGGCTTTCTTTGGAGACAGGGTCTTTAAAGAGGTAATTAAGTTAATATGGAGTCATTAGGGTGGTGCCTAATCCAATATGACCTATATTCTTACAAGAGGAGGACATCTGGATGCAGACACACAGAGATGGAAGAGCACAGGGAGACACGGGTAGAAGATGGCCATCTACAAGCCAAGGAGAGAGAGAGACTTCAGAATAAATCAGCTCTGCTCACACCTTGATCTCAGACATTTTTCCTCTAGAACTGTGGTGTACTACCCTATGGCAGCCCCAGCAAACTAATACATAGGTGTTGGTATAAAGAGAGCCAATCTCCGATACCAATATCGGAGAAGTATGTTTTAAATAAAATGTGGGTCCCAAAATTCAGAATAAAAACATTGAACAAAATAATTCTAATATTAGCAACATTCTAGTGTATCAAGCTTATCAGGAAAAGCTGTCTGAAGGGCCAGAGTCCAGGTGTATGACCTAGGCAGATGGTCATATGCTAAAGTGCAGATAGTAATTTTTTTTCCTAATGAAGATGAGGAAGCAGAAAAATCAATCAATATATATCTCTTACTCTTAGCTCATTGAATTCGCCCTTTTTGTCCTTCATTGTTTAAAATGGTATTGAATATACACCTAGATATTTGTATAAAACATATGATTCAAACTGTCAATCTTAAGTCATGAGGCTTAATCATTTAAAATTTGAAAGTACATAGTTTTGGCTGACATTCAGTAGATTTGAATCCTGAATCTGAAACCGTTACCAATCCGTTGGTTTTTTCCTATTTAAGATTTAAGATTCCCAACATAAAGAGGAACATAGGATCCTTTTGTCTTATCTCTTCTCAGTAACTTCAATGGCAGTATTTGTGGATTTTCCTTCTATTCCATATCCAGGCTATTGATTGTTTAATTCAACAAGTATTGCCTGAGTGTCTGAGAAACTTTGGCAAGTGTAACTGATAGAGCAGGAGCAGGCATGCACTCATGCTCATGGGCATGCACTCACCCCTCATGATTGTCAAGTTTTCGGGGAAAGTCAAGAACATTCACAAGAAATAAGGCATCTACTGAAGGAATCAAAGTCACCTCTTAGTTATGACCTTTAGTCACATTTCATGAGTTATATTCCTTCTTGTCGTTCCTGGTTGAGCTTCCCATAACAAAGAAACATATATTGTTCAAGAATTCACTATTTCTTTTAAGATTGAATTGAGCTGAAATAAATACCTGCTGGTTTTAATGTGATTGGAATTCACTTAAATCACCTGTCAACAAAGTCTAAATTTTGCTTTTGTTTCAGTGTAAGAGTTTTTACTAGGAGTTCTCCACTAAATCCGTTATTTTGTTTCACTTTTGTTGTGTAAATAACTTTGTCATTTTGATTTGATGTTGCCTCTCAGTAATTGTTTATGTACCTGGCATGTTTTCCCCACAGAATTTTCATATTACAGTGTTAAAATTGAATAGACTGGACTATCAGCTAATCAATCACTACTTAAGCTTTGTAACAAGAAAATACACAAATATATAATTATTTATTATTTCATCCAGCAAACTGCTAATGAGAACCTGCCATACACCAAGTATTGTGCTAGGCTCTAGGGATTCAACAGTCAACTAACAGACATATATTAACCTTCATGGAACTTAAATATTGTTGAGAATCCAGAAAGAAGTAAAATATTGCAAAAAATGTGGAATGTATATTATAGAAATAAAAGTATAAATTCATAAAGCCAAATATGTTTATTGTAAAACTAGTTGCACTGTCAAAACAAATATGACAAATTAAATGACTGGCAATTATGAAAGAGTTAAACAAATTTTGGAATATCCAAACTGTGGCATATTCTGCAGCCAATAAAAACATGATCTAAATGTCATGACTCAAAAAGATGTTCTGAAAAAAAAAAGATGTTCTGAGTATATATATTCATACATTAAAGAATAAAGCAAGTTGAAATCACAATGCTAATATAAGAGTTGCCTTGCCTGAGTCAGTCAAGCTATCTTGAAAAATCTAATGGAAACAGGAGGAAGATATATGAGTAGGAATCATTGGGACTCACTCATGATGTGACTAAACCGAGGAAAAGCAGTGAAATGAGTGGTCAGGTGACTGGAAAAACGTCAGCTGTTTTACTTTAAAACAGCTGCCATTCCCAGCGATGCTTAGTAAAAGACAGCTGGTTTAAATTCCTCTGAAACTGATAAGGTTAGAGAAACATTTAGAGGCTTTTCTATTTATTCATAATCTCAAAAGTCTGTGGTGAACATAAGCCCCTATGATTTTATTTGAATTGAGATATTGTGTACATACAATAAAATGAATCTTTAATAAATATGTGCACTTATGTGACCGACACCCCAGTCAAGCTATAGAACATTTCTTTCACCTCAGACAGTTCTTTCACAATCGCTTCTAGGCAAAGTCCTGAACTTCTAGAGGCAACCATTATTCTATTCTATCACAATAAGTTGATTTTACTGGTTCATAAGCTTCACAAAAATTGAACCACTTGATTTGTACTTTTTTTCTGTCTGCTTGTTTCCCTCAACATAGCATTTCTGGCATTCTTCTATGTTCTATGTATACATAGCTCACTTTCTTTGTTGCTGAAGAACATTCTATTACATAATTATAGCAGAATTAATTTACTCTTTTTTTAATTTTTAATTATTGTGAGTATATAATGGGGTACATAAAACACTTTGATACAGACATGCAATGTGTAATCATCACATCATGGTAAATGGGGTACCCATCCCCTCAAGTACTGAATCTTTGTGTTGCAAACAATCAAATTATACTCTTTTAGTTATTTTTAAATGTTCAATTAAACTACTATTGACTATAGTCACTTTGTTTTGCTATCAAATACTAGGTCTTATTCATTCTTTCTAACTACTTCTTGTACCCATTAACCATCCCCACTTCTTCTCCACCACTTACTACCCTTCCCAGCCTCTGGTAGTCAATCTTCTACTCTCTATCTCCATGAGTTCAATTATTTTAATTTTTAGCTTTCACAAATAAGTGAAAATAGGATATATTCGTCTTTTTGTGATTGGCTTATTTCACTAAACATAATGACCTCCAGTTCCATTCATGTTCTTGTAAATGACAGAATTTCATTCTTTCTATGGCTAAGTAGCACTTCATTGTATATAATACCACATTTTTTAAATTCATTCATCCATTCATCGATGCTAAGATTACTTCCAAATTTTGGCTATTATTAATAGTGCTGCAACAAACATGGGAATGCAGATATCCCTTCAATATACTGATTTACTTTCCTTTGGGTATATACCTAGCAGTGGGCTTGTTGGATCATAACTATATTTTTAGTTATTTGAGAAACCTCCAAATTGTTCTTCATAATGGTTGTATTAATTTACATTCCCACCAATAGTATACAAGAGTTCCCTTTTCTCTACATCTTTACCAACATTTGTCATTCCTTGTTTTTGGATAAAAGTCGTTTTAACTGAGGTGAGATAATATCTTATTGTAGTTTTGATTTGCATTTCTCTGGTGATTAGTGATGTTGAGCAACTTTTCACACAGCTGTTTGCCATTTGTATGTCTTATATTGAGGAATGTATATTCTAATCTTTCGTCCATTTTTAAATTGGATTATTAGATTTCTTTTTAAATTGTTATTATCTCCCTATATACTCTGGTTATTAATCCCTTGTCAGATGAATAGTTGGCAGATATTTTCTCACATTCTGTGGGTTGCCTCTTCACTTTGTAATTGTTTACTTTGCTGTGCAGAAGCTCTTTAATTTAATGTGATCCCATTTGTCCATTTTTGTTTTCATTGCCTCTGCTAGTGAGGTATTGCTTAAGAAATTATTGCCCAGACAAATACACTGGAGAATTTCCCCAAAGTTTTCTTGTAATAGTTTCATAGTTTGAGGTCTTAGGTTTAAGTCTTTAATCCATTTGATTTGATTTTTTTGTGTATGGTGAGAGATAGGGGTCGAGTTTCATTCTTCTACATATGAATACCCAGTTTCTGTTGCATCATTTATTGAAGAGACTGTCTTTTATTCAATGTATGCTCTTGGCATCTTTGTCAAAAGAATTCACTGTAGGTGTATGGATTTGTTTCTGGGTTACCTATTCTTTTCCATTGATCTATGTGTCCTTTTTTTTTCTTTTAATGCAAGTACCATGCTGTTTTGGTTATAATATCTCTGTAGTATAGTTTGAAGTCAGGTAAGGTGATTCCTCCAGTTTTGTTCTTGTTCAGGATGGCTTTGGCTATTCTGGGTCTTTGTGGTTCCATATAAACTTTAAGATTTTTTTTTCTACTTCTGGTAACTTGATAGGGATTGCATTGGATCTGAATGTTGCTTTGGGTAGTATAAACATTTTATCAATATTGATTCTTCCAATCCTTGAAAAGGGAATGTCTTTCCATTTTTTGTGTGTCCTCTTCAATTTATAGTTTTTATTGTAGAACTCTTTCACTTCTTTGGTTAATTCCTAAGCATTTCATTTTACTTATGGCTATTGAAAATGGGATTTTTTTTTCAGATTGTTCACTGTTGGCATATAGAAATGCTAATAAATTTTGTATGTTGATTATGTTTCCTGCAATTTTACTGAACTTGTTTGTCAGTTCTAATAGTTTTTTCGTAGAGTCTTTAGATTTTTCCAAATATAAGATCATATCACAGCTCTGGGCACAGTGGCTCACACCTGTAATCCCAACATGCTGGGAGGCCAAGGCAGGCAGATCACAAGGTCAGGAGTTCAAGACCAGCCTGGCCAACGTGGTGAAACCCCGTCTCTACTAAAAATACACACACAAAAAAAATTAGCTGGGTGTGGTAGCCCATGCCTGTAGTCCCAGCTACTCAGGTGGCTGAGGCAGGATAATTTCTTGAACCCCAGAGGCAGAGAGATTGCAGTGAGTTGAGATTGCACCACTGCATTCCAGCCTGAACATCAGAGTGACACTCCATCTCAAAAACAAACAAACAAACAAACATATCATTTGCAAACAAAGATAATTTGACTTCTTTTTTTCCAATCAGGATGCTCTTAATTTCTCATCTTATTGCTCTAGCTAGGACTTCATGTACTTGTACTATGTTGAATAACAGTGGTGAAAGTGGGCTTTCTTGTCATATTCCAGATCTTAGAGACAACATTGTCTTCCAGTTTTTCCCCATTTAGTGTGATACTAGCTGTGTTTCTGTTACATATGGCTTTTATTATGTTGAGGTATGTTTCTTCTATACTCAGATTTTTTAGAGCTTCTACCATGAAAAAATGTTGGATTTTATCAAATGATTTTTCAGCATCAGTAGAAATGATCACGTGGTTTTCTTTCTTCATTCTGTTGATATGATGTATCACATTGATTGATTTGTGTATGTCAAACCATCCTTGCATCCCTGCGATAAATCCCACTTGATCATGATGAATGATTTTTTTCATGTATTGTTGAATTTGGTTTGCTAGAATTTTGTTGATGATTTTTGCCTCAATATTCATCAGAGATATTGGCCTGTAGTTTTGGGGGTTTTTTGTTTGTTTGTTTTTAATGTGTCATTGTCTGGTTTTGGTATGAGACTAATACTGGGTAGAATGAGTATGGAAGTATTCTCTACTCTTCCATTTATCAGTATAGTTTGGGTAGGATTGATATTAGTTCTTCTTTAAATGTTTCATAGGATTCAGCAGTGGAGCCATCAGGTCCCAGGTTGTTCATTGCCAGGAGTCTTTTTATTACAGCTTCAATCTCATTTGTTATTGGTCTGCTAAGGTTTTGGATTGCCTCACAGTTCAATATTGGTAAGTTGTATGTGTCTAGTAATTTAGCCATTTCCTATAGATTTTCCAATTTATTGGCATATTATTTCTCATAGTAGCCACTAATGATCCTTTGAATTTCTGTGGTGTCAACTGTAGTGTCTCTTTTTTCATCTCTGATTTATTTGAATCTTACTTCTTTTTCACTTAGTCATTCTGGCTAACTGAAGGTTTGTCAATTTTATTTATCTTTTCAAGAAACCAACTGCTCATTTTGTTAATCTTTTATACTGTTTACTTTGTCTCAATTTCCTTTATTTCTTCTCTCATCTTTATTGTTTCCTCTCTTCTACTGATTTTGGGTTTGGTTTGCTCTTGCTTTTCTTATTCTTTCAGATGCATTGTTAGGTTATTTATTTGAAGGGTTTCTTCTTGTCTGACATAGGCATTTATGGTTATACATTTCTTTTTTTTATATATATATATATATATATACTTTTTATTGCATTTTAGGTTTGGGGGTACATGTGAAGAACATGCAAGATTGTTACATAGGTATACACATGGCAGTGTGATTTGCTGCCTTCCTCCCCATCATCTGTATCTGTTATTTCTCCTCACGCTATCCCTCCCCAACTCCCCACCCCCTGCTGTCCCTCCCCTTTTTCCCCCAAACAGACCCCAGTGTGAGATGCTCCCCTCCCTGTGTCCATGTGTTCTCATTGTTCAACACCCGTCTATGAGTGAGAATATGCGGTGTTTGGTTTTCTGTTCCTGTGTCAGTTTGCTGAGAATGATGGCTTCCAGGTTCATCCAT
>PVKV010028269.1:0-25216 GCA_004027835.1 Alouatta palliata | reverse complement strand
TGTCCTTACAGTAGAACGATTTATAATCCTTTGGATATATACCCAGTAATGGGATTGCTGGGTCAAATGGAATTTCTATTTCTAGGTCCTTGAGGAATCGCCACACTGTCTTCCACAATGGTTGAACTAATTTACACTCCCACCAACAGTGTAAAAGTGTTCCTATTTCTCCACATCCTCTCCAGCATCTGTTGTCTCCCCATTTTTTAATGATCACCATTCTAACAGGCATGAGATGGTGTTTCAATGTAGTTTTGATTTGCATTTCTCTAACGACCAGTGATGATGAGCATTTTTTCATGTTTGTTGGCCTCACGTATGTCTTCTTTTGTAAAGTGTCTGTTCATATCCTTTGCCCAATTTTGAATGGGCTTGTTTGTTTTTTTCTTGTAAATCTGTTTTAGTTCTTTGTGGATTCTGGATATCAACCCTTTGTCAGATGGGTAGACTGCAAAAATTGTTTCCCATTCTGTTGGTTGCTGATTCACTCTAATGACTGTTTTCTTTTGCTGTGCAGAAGCTGTGGAGTTTGATTATGTCCCATTTGTCTACTCTGGCTTTTGTTGCCAATGCTTTTGGTGTTTTGGTCATGAAGTCCTTGCCTACGTCTGTGTCCTGAATGGTTTTGCCTAGATTTTCTTCTAGGGTTTTTATGGTGTTAGGTTTTATGTGTAAGTCTTTAATCCATCTGGAGTTAATTTTAGAGTAAAGTGTCAGGAAGGGATCCAGTTTCTGCTTTCTACACATGGCTAGCCAGTTTTTCCAACATCATTTATTAAACAGGGACTCCTTTCCCCATTGCTTGTTTTTGTCAGGTTTGTCAAAGATCGGATGGTTGTAGATGTGTTGTGTTGCCTCTGAGGCCTCTATTCTGTCCCGTTGGTCTATATCTCTGTTTTGGTACCAGTACCATGCTGTTTTGATTACTGTAGCCTTGTAATATAGTTTGAAGTCTGGTCGTGTGATGCCTCCCACTTTATCATTTTTGCTTAGATTTGACTTGGCTCTGCGGGTTCTCTTTTGGTTCCATATGAAGTTTAAGGTGGTTTTTTCCAGTTCTGTGAGGAAGGTCATTGGTAGCTTGATGGGGATAGTGTTGGATCTGTAAATTACTTTGGGCAGTATGGCCATTTTCATGATATTGATTCTTCCTAGCCATGAACATGGAATGTTTCTCCATCTGTTTGTCCTCTCTTATTTCGTTGAGCAGTGGTTTGTAGTTCTCCTTGAAGAAGTCCTTTATGTTCTTTGTTAGTTGTATTCCAAGGTATTTTATTCTCTTTGTAGCAATTGTGAATGGCAGTTCGTTCTTGGTTTGACTGTCTTTAAGTCTGTTATTGCTGTATAGGAGTGCTTGTGATTTCAGAAATCGTAACAAACAGTCTCTCAGACCACAGTGCAATCAAGTTAGAACTCAGAATTCAGAAACTAACTCAGAACCGCACAGCTTCATGGAAACTGAACAACTGGCTCTTGAATGTTGACTGGATAAACAATGAAATGAAGGCAGAAATAAAGATGTTCTTCGAAACCAATGAGTACGAAGACACAACATACCAGAATCTCTGGGACACATTTAAAGCAGTCTCTAGAGGAAAATATATAGAAATAAATGCCCACATGAGAAGCAAGGAGAGATCTAAAATTGAGACCCTATCATCAAAATTGAAAGAGCTAGAGGAGCAAGATCAAAAAAACTCAAAACCTAGCAGAAGACAAGAAATAACTAAGATCAGAGCACAACTGAAGGAGATAGTGACACAAAAAACCCTTCAAAAAATCAATAAATCCAGGAGCTGGTTTTTCGAAAAGATCAACAAAATAGACAGACTACTAGCCAGATTAATAAAAAAGAAAAGAGGAATAATTAAATAGATGCAATAAAAAATGATAAAGGGGATATCACCACAGATTCCACAGAAATTCAAAGCATCATCAGAGATTATTGCAAAGAACTCTATGCACATAACCTAGTAAACCTGGAAGAAATGGATACATTCCTGGACACTTGCATCCTCCCAAGCCTAAACCAGGAAGAAGTCGAAACCCTGAATAGACCAATACAAAGGGTTTTCTATCAGGCTAATAGCTGACCTCTCTGATGCAACGATGCAAGCCAGAAGATATTGGGGGCCCATATTCAACACTGTTAAAGAAAAAATCCAACAAATAATTTTATGTATAGCCAAATTAAGTGTCCTAAATGAAAGAGAAATAAGATTGTTTTGACATAAGCAAATGTTGAGACACTTCATTACCACCAGACATGCCTTCCAAGAGATCTTGAAAGAAGCACTAAATATAGAAATCAAAGACCACTACCAGCTAACACAAAAACACACTTAAAAACACAGACCAGTGTCACTGTAAAGCAACCACACAACCAAGCCAACATGATAACCAGGTAATAGCACAACAATAGGATCAAATCCACACACATCAATACTAACCTTGAGTGTAAATTGGCTAAATGCCCGAATTAAAGACACAGAGTAACAAGCTGGATAACAAACCAAGACCCATTAGTATGTTGTCTTCAAGAGACCCATCTCTCATGCAATGACACAAACTGACTCAAAATAAAGAGATGGAGAGAAATCTACCAAGAAAAAGGAAAGCAGAAAAAAGCAGGGGTTGCAAACCTAATTTCAGACAAAATAGACTTTAAACCTAATAAGATTTTAAAAAGACAAAAAGGGCATTACATAATAGTAAAGGGTTCAATTCAATGAGAAGAGCTAACTATCCTAAATATATATGCACCCACCACAGGAGTACCCAGATTCATAAAGGAAGTTCTTACAGACCATGAAAGAGAAACTCCCACACTGGAGATTTCAGCACCCTACTGACAGTATTATATCATAGAGGCACACAATTAACAAAGATATTTAGGACCTAAACTCAGCACTAGATCGAATCAACCTGATAGACATTTGCAGAACTCTCCACTCAAAAATAACAAAATATACATTCTTTTCATTGCCACATGGCACACATACTCTAAAATTCATCACATAATTGATCATAAAAAACTCAAAAAATGTAAAAAACAAAACAAAAAAAACCCCAAAAACTGAAGTTGTAACAACCACTCTCTCTGACCACAGCACAATAAAATTGGAAATCAAGACTAAGAAAATTGCTCAAAACATACAGTTGCATGTAAATTGAATAAACTGCTTCTGAATGACTTTTGCATAAATAATGAAATTAAAGCAGAACTCCATAAGTTCTTAAAAGCTAATAAGAATAAAGATACAATGTACCACAAACTCTGGGACACAGCAAGAACATTGCTAAGAGGGAAATTTATGGTGCTAAATGCCCATGTCTCAAAGTTTCAAAGATCTTACAAAGATCTGAAATTAACAAGCTTACTTCACAAGTAAACAAATTAGAAAAGCACGAAAAAAATCAACCTTAAACCTAGCAGAATATGAGAAACAACAAAATTAGAGCCGACCTGAAGGAAATTAAGACAGAATAAAATATTGAAAAGATCAGTGAATTAAAGAGTTGGTTGTTTATCTATTAATAAAGTAGGCCATTAGCCAGACTAATTAAGACTTATTAAAGACAGGATTTTTCTTTTTGTAATCTGTGCCATGAAATTTGAAAACCACCAAAAATCAAGGTAACTTTTATATATTCAATTCATTGTCTGGTGTAATGTTAAAGTTGTATAGATTATTAATGCATACCCACTGAATATAACCCTGGTTTTTTGATAAAGTTGCTTAGATTTTGTTGATGACATTAGATTAGTAGTTGCATTAAATAACTAAATTCCTATGGTGATGATTAATTGAAATTTTTTCTTTAAGGAGAGAGTTATTTGTGAATATAAGCTTTGTTCTTAGATAATGTATGTGTTTTTATCTGTTAGTATGAGAGGATATAAACTGCATCATTAGTGAAAAAAAAAAGAAGAAAAGAGAGACAATCCAAATAAATACAATCAGAAATGATGAAGGGAGTAATACCACTGACTCCACAGAAGTAAAACAACCATCAGAAACTACTATGAACACCTCTATACACATGAACTAGAAAACCTAGAGGAGATGGATTAATTCCTGTAGACATACACCCTCCCAAGACTGAGGCAGAAAGAAATTAATTTTCTGAACAGACCAGTAATGAGCTCCAAAATTGAATCAGGAATAAATAGCCTACCAACCAACAGAAATCCAGGATCCAATGGCTCCCCAGCCAAATCCTACCAGATGTACAAAGAAGAGCTGGTACCATTTCTAAAGAAACAATTCCAAGAAACTGAGGAAGAAGGACTCTTAAACTCATTCTATGGGGCCAGCATTATCTCGACTCCAAAATCTGGCAGAGACACAATGACAACAACAGAAAACATTAGGCCAATATCCTTGATGAACATCGATGCAAAAATCAACAAAATACTGACAAACCAAATTCAGCATCATATGCAAAAGTGAATCCACCATGTCAAGTAGGCTTCATCCAGGGATGCAAGGTTGGTTTAATGTAAGAAAATCAATAAATATGATTCATTATATAAACAGAACTAAAGGTAAAAACCACATGATTATCTCAATAGATGCAGAAAAGGCTTTTGATAAAATTCAACATCCTTTCATATTAAAAACTCTCGATAAACTAGATATTGAAAGAACCTTCCTCAAAATAGTAAGAGCTGTTCTTATGATTTTGAAAAACCCATAGCCAACATTATCCTGAGTGGGCAAAAGCTGAAAGCCTTCCCCTTGAAAACAAGCTCAAGACAAGAATGCTCTCTCTCACCACTTCTATTCAACATAGTATTGAAAGTCCTGTAAATTATCTTTGTTTACAGATGACATCATTCTACAGCTAGAAGTCCCCATAATCTTGGCCCAAAAGCTCCTTCAGCTGATGAACAACTTCAGCAAAATTGCAGGATACAAAATCTGTGTACAATCATCGCTAGCGTTCCTATACACCAACAACAACTAAACTGAGAGCCAAATCAGAAAGGCAATTCCATTCAAAATTGCCACAAATGGAATAAAATACCTAGGAATACAGATAACCTGGGAGGTCAAAGATCTCTATATTGAGAATTACAAACTGTTAAAATAAATCAGAGAAGAAACAAACAAATGGAAAAATATCTCATGATCATGGATAGGAAGAATCAAATTTATTAAAATGGCTATACTGCCCAAAGCAATGCACAGATTAAATGCTATTCCTATCAAAATACCAATAACATTCTTTACAGACCTAGAAACAAATTATTTTAAAATGTATATGAAATCAATAAAGCACCTGAATAGCCAACACAATCCAAAGCAAAAAGAACAAAGCTGGAAGAATCACATTACCTGACTTCATTTTAATAGATGCAGAAAAAGCATGAAATAAAATCAAATATCCGTTTATGATAAAAACCCTGAACATACTAGGCATTGTTTAGTCTGTCCTGCAGACTCTGGCCGAGTGATGGATGAAAGAAAGTATGCAGACACAGGTAATTTGCCTGAGAGCACAGCTAGGGGACTGCACCGCTTAGCACCACTGACGAGAGTGTGGTCCCGGTAAGCCAGAGCTGTTTGAATTTATTTAGTACAAATATAATGACAAAGGACTGGAACAAACACAATTTGTGGATAATTAACTTTGTCAGCCCCCCGAGTAGAGAGTATTCCTGTGTGTGAATGATCAAAAGTTGTTTCTGGAGACATAAATAAATAAACTTATTGAGATAGATTTTTTGAACTCCTTTGTTGCCTACTCCTCACAGCCTCAGGATAAGATAATCAGCTGCCTTCAGTTGTATTCTTGCCCATAGCTTTGCAGAGCCTTCTGACCTTTCAAAATGCCTGCTTCATTCCCTATAGCTTTTCCCACCACCCCGACTAATCTCCTATATCTCTCCCTTTTCTGTTTTTTGCATCAGGTTTTGTTGATTGAAAAGTACAGATGCGTGTAGCAAGAGGTTTGTCAGATGCAGCAGTTATAACACATGTTCCGGCTTTACATGCTAGAATTAGTAAATAACATAAGACAAACATGAGTATAATCAGTAACATTCTTTTCCGACAAGGAGCGACATGTACTGTTAATTGGCATCTCAGTCCAATGTGTGCCATTATTGAGAGACCCAACTGGGTATATGTCAATCCCTCCTAGCCAATCAGTCACATTGTTAGAGGCTGGTAAGGGTGTGTCTGCCCAGGTAACAGGGTGGAAGAGAGGCGGATCCAGAAGATGGGCCCAATAGAGAGTGGTAGGTGCAGGTTGCAGGCAGAGTGAGAGAATAAGAAAGGTTAATACCCTATGAGCATTGCAATGTACAACAAAAAACATAGCAAAGAACAAATTATCTGGAGTCAATGGTGTCTGTGGCTGGAGCAGGATTTGCTTAGCCTCCTGAGTTGTCTTCTTCAGCATCCCGTAGGTAATGTCTGGGGCCTGTGTCATCCAAGGGAGCTGCATCGTTCAGGGATTCATGTCATGCAGAGTCATTTCCTTCATTTCTGGTGCTGGGGTGTGTCCTAGCCATGCTATGTTAGGGTTTTATGCATCCTACTGGAATCCAAACAGTGCCTGAGGGGGTGTGAACACAAGAATATACTCTTCCCCATGTTAGCAAATCATTTGGACCACACCATACATTACTATTTACATCTTTCCATAAAACCACGTTTTATGTGTTGAGGAGCTTTTGCAAAATGCTTTTCTATAGCTGATTGAAATTTATCATCTAACTTTAAGAAATTAAGTGTAAATAAGACTTGTGCTAGTAGTGTTGCAGGGTCTTTACTCATATTCCCCCTTTTCTGTTTTCTGAGCATATTTTTAAGGGTGGAGTGGGCATATTCTACTATGGCATGTCCTTGGGGGTTATATGGGATGCCTGTGGAATGTTGGATTTTCCATGTGTGACAAAATTGTTGAAATTGTGAGCTTGCCTAAGCCAGGCCATTATCATTTTTAATTTTTGTGTGCCACCCCATTAACGCAAAAGTTAGATGAAGATGTTTAATAACTTATTGTGTGGATTCTCCAGGAAGAGCATGTATGCTAATTAGGTGAGAGTTGGTATCAATGGATTCATGTACATACCTTAGTTTTCCAAATTCAGGGACATGTGTAACATCTGTTTGCCATAACAGATTAGGTTCTAGTTGTCCCCCCTGTAGAAGGACGGGATGTGCCTGTGAACTGGCAATCTGAGCATTGCAGGATAATTTGTTTACCTAGTCTTTGGGTAAGTTGAAATTGTTTAGTTAAGTTTCTCCAATTTTGGTGGAAAAATTGATGTGATTGGGTGTCTTGGTAAAGCAGTGACATCATAACTTGCAGGTCTGCTTGATAATTGCCATAAGCCAGTGGGTCAGGCCAGTGAGCTGTGGGCTCAAATATGTGTAATAAAAATAGGATGTGTTCGTAGATATAGTAATTGCTGAAGTTGAAGAAAAAGTGCACACAGGGTGGGCTCAAGAGTAGATTTAATGAGGCTGTCTCAAAATTCCGCAACAAATAAACAGAGTAAGCAGAGTCACTAACAATATGGATGGGCTGAGTGGAAAAGCTTTCCAGGGCCATTATTAAGGCTCCAACCGTAGCCCTCTGAGTGCTAGTAAACATAGAATGAGTGAGAGAATTATGTGATTCCCACCAAATAGCTGCTTTCCCATTTTTACCACAGCCATCAGTAAGAAGCATTAAAGTGTTAGGTATGGGGAAGTAAACTACTTTTGTAGGCATAACTACATAAGTACAAGATAAGAACTGAAGTAGTTTGTCAGCAGGAAGGGCATGCTCTATATGGCCTGCATAATTAGAGTGCTATCTTCATGTCTGAGAGAGGAGGGCAAGACTGCTTCAAGTTGTTTTTTATTCAAGGGAAGTTTTATGATATCAAGATCATAACCTAGCAATAGATTGCATCATCTGTGGCCTGTAGAGATGACTTTACTAATTAGCTGGATATAAGGAGATAGTGTTTTAGTCTTGGTATATGAGCAAAAAGCCCATTCTAGAAAGCATAGGCCTGGAGCCATCTGTCCTGTTAATCCTGTTGGGGAATGTTTAGTAGAAAAAACCAACAATTAGACTGAATATCGTGGGTGTATGTGATCTAGTTGCCTCTGAGAAATAGCTTGCTGTATTTCCTCAATTTCCTTTTTTTGCTGCAGGGGTTAAATACCTCGGGGAATCTAGGGCTGTATTGCCCTTTAGGTAGAAAACATGTTCTTTAATTTATCAGTAGTGATGCCCAAGGTGAGGCAAAGCAGTTAATATTGCCCAATAATTTTTGATAATCCTTTAAAGTGTGTAAGTTGCTAGTATTTAATTTAAGCTTTTGAGGCCTTACTAATTGGGTAGTTAGTATGTATCCAAGATATTTCAAAGGAGAAGATATTTGTACTTTTTCAAGTACTATAATTAACCCTTAACTCTTAACCTCTTAAGGTGCTTATAATTAAACCTTTTGATAGAGGCATATAAATTTAAAAGTGTTGGTTCTATTGGGGCTACTAGTGAAATATCATCCATAAAATGAATAATCTTGCAATTGGGATATTCTTTTCTTTTTATTATTATACTTTAAGTTTTGGGGTACATTGAAGAATGTGCAGGTTTGTTACATAGGTGTACAAGTGCCATGGTGGTTTGCTGCATCCATCACCCTGTTATCTACATTAGGTATTTCTTCTAATGCTATCCCTCCCCTACCCCCATTCCCCTGCTATCCCTCTCCTATGCTGCCAGCCCCCAACAGGCCCCAGTGTGTGATGTTCCCCTCCCTGTGTCCATGTGTTCTTATTGTTCAACACTCACTTATGAGTGAGAATATGTGGTGTTAGGCTTTCTGTTCTTGCATCTGTTTGCTGAGAATAATAGTTTCCAGCTTCATCTATGTTCCTGCAAAGGACATGAACTCATGCATAGTATGCCATGGTGTATATGTGTCAGATTTTCTTTATCCAGTTTATCATTGATGGGCATTTGGGTTGGTTCCAAGTTTGCTATTGTGAATAGTGCCACAGTAAACATACGTGTGCATGTGTCTTTATAATATAATGATTTATACTCAGTAGTGGGATTGCTGGGTCAAATGGTATTTCTTTTTCTAGATCCTTGAGGAATTGCCACACTGTCTTCCACAATGGTTGAACTAATTTACACTCCCACCAACAGTGTAAAAGTGTTCCTATTTCTCCACATTCTCTCCAGCATCTGTTGCCTCCTGATTTTTTAATGATCACCATTCTAACTGTCATGAGATGGTATCTCAATGTGGTTTCGATTTGTGTTTCTCTAATGACCAGTGATGATGAGCTTTTTTCATATGTTTGTTGGCTTCATAAATGTCTTCTCCTGAGAAGTGTCTGTTCATATTCTTCACCCACTTTTAGATGGTGTCGTTTGGTTTTTCTTGTAAATTTGTTGAAGTTCTTTGTAGATTCTGGATATTAGCCCTTCGTCAGATGAATAGATTGCAAACAATTTTTTCCATTCTGTTGGTTGCGGTTCACTCTAATGATAGTTTCTTTTGCTGTGCAGAAGAGCTTCAGTTTAGTTAGATCCCATTTGTGTATTTTGGCTTTTGTTGCTGTTGCTTTTGGTGTTTTAGTCATGAAGTCCTTGCCCACGCCTATGTCCTGAATGGTATTGCCTAGATTTTCTTACAGGGTTTTTATGGTTTTAGGTCTTATATTTAATTCCTTAATTCATCCTGAGTTAATTTTTGTATAAGGTTTAAGGAAGGGGTCCAGTTTCAACTTTCTGCATGTGGCTATCCTGTTTTTCCAACACCATTTACTGAATAGGGAATCCTTTCACCATTGCTTGTTTTTGTCAGGTTTGTCAAAGATCAGATGGTTGCAGATGTGTGACATTACTTCTGAGGCATCTGTTCTGTTCCACTGGTTTATGTCTCTGTTTTGGTACCAGTATCATGCTGTTTTGATTACTGTAGGCTTATAGTATAGTTTGAAGCCAGGTAGTGTGATGCCTCAAGATTTTTTTTTTTTTTTTTTCCACTTAGGATTGTCTTGCCTATGCAGGCTCTTTTTTTTGGTTCCATATGAAATTTAAGGTTTTTTTTTTTTTTCCAATTCTGTGAAGAAAGTTAATGGTAGCTTGATAGAGATAGCATTGAATCTATAAATTCCTTTTGGCAGTATGGCCATTTTCACGATATTGATTCTTCCTAAATATGAACATGGAATGTTTTTCCATGGGTTTGTGTTCTCTCTTGTTTCCTTGAGCATTGATTTGTAGTTTTCCATGAAGAGGTCCTTCACATCCCTTGTTAGTTGTATTCCTAGGTATTTTATTCTCTTTGTAGCAATTGTGAATGGGAGTTCACTCATAATTTGGCTGTTTGTTGGCTATTGGTGTATAGGAATGTTTGTGATTTCTGCACATTGATTTTGTATCATGAGACTTTGTTGAAGTTGCTTATCAGCTTAAGGCAATTTTGGGCAGAGACGATGGGGTCGTCTAAATATACAATCACGTCTGCAAATAGAGAAAATTTGATTTCCTCTTTTCCTATTTGAATACCCTCTTTTTCTTTTTCTTGCCTGATTGTCCTGGCCAAAACTTCCAATTCTATGTTGCATAGGAGTGGTGAGAGAGGGCAGCTTGTCTTCTGCTGGTTTTCGAAGGGAATGCTTCCTGGTTTTGCCCAGTCAGTATGATATTGGCCGTGGGTTTGTTATAAATAGCTCTTATTATTTTGATATACGTTTCATCAGTATCTAATTTATTGAGAGATTTTAGCATCAAGTACTGTTGAATCTTTTCAAAGGCCTTCATTGCATCTATTGAAATAAGCATGTAGTTTTTGTCTTTGGTTCTGTTTATGTGATGAATTACATTTATTGGTTTGTGTATTTTGAACCAGCCTTGCATTTCAGTGATAAAGCCGACTTGATCATGATGGATAAAATTTGTGATGTGCTGTTGGATTCGGTTTGCCAGTATTTTATTGAGAATTTTTATCATGGATATTGGACTGAAATTTTCTTTTTTAGTTGTGTCTCTGCCAGGTTTTAGTATCATGATGATGTTGGTCATATAAAATGAGTTAGGGAGAATTCCCTCTTTTTGTATTGTTTGGAATAGTTTCAGAAGGAATGGTACCAGCTCCTTTTTGTACATCTGGTAGAATTAGACTGTGAGATTGTCTGGTCCTGGACTTTTTTTGATTGGTAGGCTTTTAATTGCTGCCTCAATTTCAGACCTTGTTAATGGTCTATTCAGGGGTTCAATTTCTTCCTGGTTTAGTGTTGGGAGGGCGTAAGTGTCCAGAAATTTATCCATTTCTTCTAGATCTTCTGTTTTATTTGCATAGAGGTGTTTATAGTATTCTCTGATGGTATTTTGTATTTCTGTGGGATTGGTGGTGATATCCCCTTTTTAAATTGCATTTATTTGATTCTTCTCTCTTCTTTATTAGTCTGGATAGTGCTCTATCTATTTTGTTGATAGTTTCAAAAAACCACCTCCTGGATTCATGGATTTTTTGAAGAGATTTTTTTTTGTCTCTATCTCCTTCAGTTCTACTCTGATCTTAGTTATTTTTTGCCTTCTCCTAGCTTTTGGATTTGTTTGTTCTTGCTCCTCTAATTTTCTTAGTTGTGACATTAGGGTGTCGATTTTAGATCTTTTCTTCTTTTTCTTGTTGGCATTTAGTGCTATAAATTTCTCTCTACACACTGCTTTAAGTGTGTTTCAGAGATACTCGTACATTGTGTCTTTATTCTCATTGGTTTTAAAGAACATCTTTATTTCTGTATTTATTTAATTATTTTCTCAGTAGTCATTCAGGAATAGATTGTTCAGTTTCCATGTAGATGTGCGGTTTTCAGTGAGTTTTTAAATCATGAGTTCTAATTTGATTGCACTGTGGTCTGAGAGATTGTTATGGTTTCCATTGTTTTGCATTTGCTGAGGAGTATTTTACTTCCAATTATGTGGTCAATTTTATATTAAGTGCGATGTGGTGCTGAGAAGAATGTATATTCTGTTGATTAGGCGTGGAGACTTCTGTAGATGTCTATTAGATCCACTTAGTCCAGATCTGAGTTCAAGTTCTGGATATTCTTGTTAGTTTTCTGTCTTGTTGACCTGTCTAATATTGACAGTGGGGTGTTAAAGTCTCCCATTATTATTGTGTGGGAGTCTAAGTCTCTTAATGGCTCTTTAAGATCTTGCTTTATGTGGCCAGGTAGTTCTGCATTGGGTGTGTATGTATTTAGGATAGATAGCTCTTCTTGTTGCATTGATCTTTTTACCATTATGTAATACCCTTCTTTTTCTCTTTTGATCTTTGTTGGTTTAAAATCTGTTTTTATCAGAGACTAGGATTGGAACCCCTGCTTTTCTTTTTCTTTCCATTTGCTTGGTAAATATTCCTCAATCCCTTTATTTTGAGCCTATGTGTGTCTTTGCACGTGAGATGGATCTCCTGAATAGAACATAGTGATGGGTCTTGACTCTATCCAATTTGTCCATCTGTGTCTTTTAATCGAGGCATTTAACCCATTTGCATTTGAGGTTAATATTATGTGTGAACTCGACCTTGCCATTATAATAGCTTAGTTTGGCTGGATATGTAATTCTTCGTTGAACATTCTTTTCTTTAAGGATGTTGAATGTTGGCCCCCACTCTCTTCTGGCTTGTAGAGTTTCTGCTGAGAGATCCACTGTGAATCTGATGGACTTCCCTTTTGTGGGTAAACTGATCTTTCTCTCTGGCTGCCCTCAGCCTTTTTTCCTTCATTTCAACCCTGGTGAATCTGCCAATTATTTGTCTTGGGGTTGCTCTTCTCAAGGAGTATCTTTGTGGTGTTCTCTGTATTTTCTGAATTTGAACGTTGGCCTGCCTTGTCAGGTTGGAGAAGTTCTCCTGGATAGTACCTGGAAGAGTGTTTTCCAGCTTGGTTTCATTCTCCCCACTTCTTTCAGGTACACTGATCAAATGTAGATTTGGTATTTCCACATAATCTTGTATTTCTTGGAGGCTTTGTTCATTTTTTTAAGGTTTTTCCTGCTAAATCTTATCTTCTCACTTTATTTCATTGAGTTACTCTTCAGTCTCTGATATCCTTTCTTCTGCTTGATCAATTCAGCTATTGAAAATTGTGTATGCTTTGTGAAGTTCTCATGCTGTGTTTTCAGCTCCATAAAGTCGTTTATGTTCTTCTCTAAGCTGGTTATTCTAGTTAGCATTTCGTCTAACCTTTTTCAAGTTTCTTTGCTTCCTTACATTGGATTAGAACATGCTCCTTTAGCTCATAGAAGTTTGATATCATCCACCTTCTGAAGCCTGCTTCTGTCAATTTGTCAAACTCATTCTCCATCAAGTTTTGTTCCCTTGCTGATAAGGAGTTGTGATCTTTTGGAGGAGAAGAGGCATTCTGGTTTTTGGAGTTTTCAGATTTTTGCTCTGGTTTCTTCCCATCTTCATGGATTTATCTCCCTTTGGTCTTTGAAGCTGATGACCCTTGGATGGGGTCTCTGAGTGGATGTCCTTTCTGTTGATGTTGAAACTATTTCTTTCTGTTTGTTAGTTTTACTTCTAACAGTGGAGTCCCTCTGCTGCAGGCCAGCTGGAGGTCCACTCCAGACTCTGCTTGCCTGGGAATCACCAGCAGGGGCTACAGAACAGCAAAGATTTCTGCCTGTTTCTTCCTCTTGTAGCTTCATCCCAGAACGGTATTCATCAGATGCCAGCCAGAGCTCTCCTGTATGAGATGTCTGTCAGTCTCTGTTATGAGGTGTCTCCTAGTAAGGATACTTGGGGGTCAGGAAGCCACTTGAGTATGCGATCTTTCCCTTATCAGAGCTCAAACACTATGCTGGAAGAGTTGCTGCTCTCTTTAGAGTTGCCAGGCAGGGACGTTTAAGTCTGCTGTAGTTGTACCCACGACCACTTTTCTTCCCAGGTGCTCTTTCCCAGGAAGGTGGTGGCTTTATTTACAAGTCCCTTATGGGCTGCTGCCTTTTTTCAGAGATGCCCTGCCCAGCAATGAGGGAATCTAGTGACAGTCTGCCTGCAGAGGCCTTGCTGAGCTGCTGTGGGCTTCACTTCTTTGAACTTTCTTGTGACTTTGTTTACACAGACAATGCTAAAACCACCCAGTCGAGCCTGAGACATGGTGGACACCAATCCTGCCATCGAACTCGAATGTCCCAGATCAAGCTCAGACTGACGTGCTGGCTGTCAGAGTTTTAAACCAGTGGATCTTAGCTTGCTGGTCTTTGTGGGGGTGGGACCCGCTGAGCCAGATCACTTGGCTCCCTGGATTTAGCCCCCCTTTTCAGAGGAGTGAATGTTTCTGTCTTGCTGGCATTCAAGGCACCACTGGTGGTTGAAAAATAAAAGAACTGGTGTGGTTATAGAAGTGTCTTCCCAAACAGTTTTCCAGTTTTGTGCTGAAAACCTGGGGCTTTGGTGTTGTAGGAGCCAGAGGGAATCTCCTGGACTGGGGGTTGTGAAGACCATGGGAAAAGTGCAGTATCTAGGCCAGAGTGCAGGGAACAGTCCCTAATGGCTTCCCTTGGCTAGGAGAGTGTGTTCTCTGTCCCCTTGCACTTCCTGGGTTAGGTGAAGACCCACCCTGCTTTGACTCACGCTCCTTAGGCTGCACCCACTGTCTAACCTGTGCCAATAATATGAACCAGGTACCTCAGTTGGAAATGTGGAGATCACCTGCCTTCTGCATCACTCTCACCTGGGAGCTTCACACTGGAGCTGTTCCTATTCAGCCATCTTGCCAGCCGCACCCTGAGTCCCTCAGAAATTCTTTTCTACTGGGGAGTAAAGCCTGATTTACATGATACTGACACATGGTAGGATTGTTCAGCATCCCTTGAGGAAGTACTTTGCAATAAATTTGGCGGGCTGGCCTTTCATTATTGATAGCTGGTATAGTAAACACAATTTTTTCTCTGTCCTGTTCTCCAAGGTGAATAATATAAAAACAGTCTTCTAAGGCATTAATAACTATAGGCCAATCTCAAGGAATCACTGCAGGGGAAGGGAGCCCTTGTTGAAGAATCCCCATGGGTTTCAGGTTAGCATTAGTTGCCCGTAAATCATGCAAAATCTCCATTTTATAGACTTTTTGGGAAAGAAATGGGCAAATTCCAAGGGCTGTTTGATGGTTCTATATGGCTGGATTTTAATTGCTCCTCAACTAATTCATGGGCTCGTTGTAATTTCTTTCCCTTTCAATGCTACTGTTCTACCCAAAGAGGATTTTGAGAGAATCACCTCAGGAGTAGGGGAGGAATAACAGTAGCCATTATTAGAAAAGGCTTTGCTGTTCACATAATTCATCAAATTCTTCCCTCCAGAGAAGGTACTGACTATTGTCTAAAGTTGTTTTAGCTAGCACTGACTAGTCCCATGGAGTCATATGGAAGTTGTCTGCTATGGCTTCAATTAATCCTTTCATAAATGGGCTAGTGCCTCCATTTTCTCTAATGCTTTTTCTTATTTCTTTATAAGTGTCAAAAGCAATGGGTTCATCCACCTGATTGCCTTGTTGATGTTGCCTTACCATGCAGGCCAAAAGCTCCCCTTCTAATGCAGCTTGCCTAAGACAGGGTCCCATAGCAGTAGCATATCTCTTGTCCTTTTTTCAATTCATTGGTGGAGGGGGCTTTTTCAATTCATTGGTGGAAAGGGCTTAGGCAAAACCATCATTTCCTCATGGATATTTTTACCCAGTAATGGTGGGGCTGAGGAAAGAGGAGTGGTAAGTTAGGTGGTGATTCCTCCTCCCTTCCCTTTTAGGCTGTTCTGTGTAGAGCAGGGCCAAAGCAGCCCCGACTAAGGCCAATAACATTAACTGCCTTCTTCTGAGAACTATGGGGTATGTGAAACAACAGTTTGCAATAGGCCTTTTAATTAAGCCTGTGAAACTGAGGCTCTGCAAGCTTTAAGCAGCTGTTTCAATACTTTTATATATCATTGCTGTTGAGCTGATAACTGTTGTTCCATGATGAAATCCTAGCTTGAACAATTTCCTCAAACTTGGAAATCCTAAGCAGGCACCAATGACTTACCAACTGTGCAATCTCTTCACCTTTGTTTTTGTGGGTTCTGTCATGATCCATTGAAGTGTTCCTCACCTGGGGGGCATCAGCTGCTGAGTCTGTCCTGCAGACTCAGGCCAATAAATGGATGAAAGAAATGTGCAGATACAGGTATTTTGCCTGAGAGTGTGGCTCAAGGACTGCACGGCTTAGAATCACTGATGAGAGTGCAGCCCCAGTAAGCTGGAGCCGTTTGTATTTATTTAGTACAGATTTAATGAGAAAGGCCTGGAACAAACACAATTTGTGGGTAATTGACATTGTCAAACCTCTAAGTAGAAAGCAGTCTTGCATGAGAATAATAAAAGTTTGCTTTCCAGAGACCTAAGTAAATAAACTTATCTAGATAGATTTCTTTATACTCCTTTGTTACCTATTCCTTGCCCTCAGCCTCAGGGTAAGAGAATCAGCTGCCTTCAGCTTTATTCTCACCCAAAGCTTTGCAGAGCCTTCTAACCTTTCAAAAACCCTTCTTCTTTCCCTATAACTTCTCCCACCACCCTGACCAATCTCCTACAAGCCATCAAAGGAACATACATCAAAATAGTAAGAGCCATCTGTTACAAACCCACAGCCAACATCATACTGAATGGGCAAAACTAAGAACTGTAACAAGATAAGAATGTTCACTCTCATCAGTGCTCAATGTGGTACTGAAAGTCTTAACCAGAGGAATCAGGAAAGAAGAAGAAATAGAGGGTATCCAAATTGGAAAAGAAGTTTTGCTGATGACATGATTCTATACCTAGAAAACCTTAAAGTTTTTACCAAAAGGCTCCTAGACATGATAAGTCACTTCAATAATGTTTCAGGATACAGAACCAATGTACAAAAATTAGTAGCAATTCTATATACCAATAATGTTCATGCTGAGGGCCAAATAAAAAATGCTATTTCCTTTGTAATAGTCACACACATGAAAAATACCTATATCTAACCAAGAAGGTGAAAGACCTCCGAGGAGAACTACAAAATATTGATGAAAAAATCATAGATGACACAAACAAATGACCATTTCATGGTCATGCATTGAAAAATTCAATATTATAAGAATGTTTCTACAACCCAAAGCAATCTGCAGACTCAATGCTATTTCCATCGAATTACCAACATTATTTTTTTTTTTTACAGATCTAGAGAAAACTATTCTAAAATTTATATGGAACCAAAAACAAAACAAAACAAAACAAAACAAATAGCCAAAGTAAGCCTAAACAAAGAACAAAATTTGAGGAATCATATTACCTGACTTCAAACTATACTACAAGACTACAGTAACCAAAATAGCATAGTATTGGTACAAAAATAAACACATGGAACAATGAAACAGAATAAAGAACCAAGAAATAAACTGATCTTCAATAAACTATACAAATATAAGCAATGGAGAGAGGATTCCTTATTGAATAAATGGTTCTGGAAAAACTGGCTAACCATATGCAGAATAATAAAACAATTCCTACCTTTCACTATATAGAAAAATTAACTCTAGATGGATTAAAGACTTAAATATAAAATCTCGAACTATAAAAATCCTAGAAGAAAACCTTGGAAGTGCTCTTCTTTTCATTTATTTATTCCTTTAAAAAATAGAGATGGGGTCTCACAGTGTTGCCTAGGCTGATCTTGAACTCCTGAGCTCAAGCAATCCTCCTGCCTCAACCTCCTAAAATGCTGAAATTACAGGCATGAGCTACTGCACCTGGCCTGAAAATATCCTTGAAATCAACCTTGGAAAACATATTTTGGCTAAGTCCCCAAAAGCAATACAACAAAAACAAAAATTGACGAGGAACCTAATTTATCTAAAGAGCTTCTGCAACCTAATTAATCTAAAGAGCTTCTGCACAGCAAAGGAACAATCAATACAGTAAATAGACAACCTACAGAATGGGAGAAAATATTTGCAAACTATGCATCCAAAAATGACTAATACTCAGAATCTATAAGGAACTTATAAACAAGAGAAAACAAATAATCCCATTAAAAAATGGGGCAAAGGGCAAAAACGAACACTTCTGAAAAGATGTTACAGAAGCAGCTAACTAATATAAAAACATGCTCAGTATCACTAATCGTTAGAGAAATGCAAATCAAAACCACAATGAGATACCATCTCACATTAGTCAGAATGGGTATTACTAAAAAGTCAAAACACAAGAGATGCTGATAAGGCTGCAGAAAAAAATAGAAGGCTTATACACTCTTTTGGAAATATAAACTAGTTCAGCCACTGTGGAAAGCAGTTTGAAGATTTATCAAAGATCTAAAATAGAACCACCATCTGACTTAGCAACCCTATTACTGGGTATATATTGAAAGGAAAAATTTAAAAGATAACTAAACTCCTATGTTTATTACAGCACCATTCACAATAGCAAAAACAAGGAATTAACCTAGGTGTCCCTAAATGCTGTACTGGATAAAGTAAATGTGGTACATATATACCATGGAATACTATGCAGCCATGAAAAAGAATGAGATTATATCGTTTTTAGCAATATGGATGCAGGTGGAGGCCATTATCCTAAATGAATTAATACATAAACAGAAAACAAAATATCAAATATTCTCACTTCTAAGTGGGAATTAAACATTGGGCACACCTGGACATAAAGATTGGGACAATAGGCACTAGGTATTCCAAAAGGTGGAAAGGAGTGAGTGAGGAGAGGAGGGGCTAAAAGATTTTCTACTGGGTACTGTTTTTACTATATGGGTGATGAGATTATTAGAAGCCCAAACATCAGTATCACACCATATACCCTTAATTAACATGCACAAGTACCCCTTGAGTATAATTTATATCATTTTGTGGTTACCTTTTTATTTTTCACTTAGCATTATGCTGTTGAGATCCATTTAAGTTGTTGCATGTATTAGCTTGTTCATTTTTACTGCTAAGTAATATTTCATGGCATGAATGTACCATAGTTTGCCTATCCGTTCAACCATTGAAGGGTATTTACATTGTTTCCAGCTTTTGGCTATTACAAGTAAAGCTTCTGTGAACATTTTCCTTGGGCTTTTGTGAAAAACAAGTTTACATATCTCTAGAATAAATATTCAGAAGTGTAATTGCTGGGATAAATGGTAGATACATGTTTAGTTTTAACTATCAAAGTATTCTCTAGAGTGGCTGCACCATTTTATATGCTCCAGATGATGTCTGAAGAACTCAGTTTCGCCACCTTCTTGTCAACATTTGATGTGGTCATTACTTTTTATGTTGGCCACTCTGATAGGTGTGAAGTGATATCTCATTGTGGTTTTAATTTGCATTTGTCTTATGGCTAATGATGTTTATCAAGTGTCTCTTCGTGTTCTTTGCCTATTTTCTAATTGAATTATTATTTTTTTACTGTTGAGTTTTGAATATTCTTTATATATACGCTAGATGCAAGTCATTTGCCAGATAAGTGGTTTGCAAATATATATTTTTTTCTGTGTGTAGTTTTTCTTTATATTTTCTTAATAGAATCATTCACAAAAAGTTTTAAGTTTTGCTGAAATAGAGTTTATCAATATATTTTATGGCTTATCATTTTGATGTCATGTTCAAGAACACAAAGCCCTAGGTCCTGAATATTTTCTCTTGTGTTGTGTTCTAAAAGTTTTATAGTTCCACATTTTAAATTTAAGTGTGTGATCCATTTTGAGTTTATTTTTTTCATAAGATTTAAAGTTTAGGATGATAATACTGCTTTTTTACAGTGCCCTATATTAAAAAAAATCTTTGTATATTTCCTATGATCTGAAAAATAGAGTCCAAGTTCCTTACTCTGTTATTCAAGATCCTCACCGATCAGGGCTCGCATTTTTCCCATTTTTCATATGACCTGCATTCAATTTCTGGTACTGCATCGTGGTGACTGTTTTCTCATTTGTCAAATGTGATACCAATAGTTCCTATTTAATAGTGTAATAAAGATAAAAAATTGAGTTAATTTATATAAATAGCACAGTGCCTGTATTAGTCCATTCTCACACTGGTATAAATACCTGAAACTAGGTAATTTATAAAGAAGAGATACATAATTGACCCATGGTTACTCAGGCCATACAGGAAGCATGATGTTCACATCTGCTCAGGCTCTGAAAATCTTAACAATCATGGCAGAAGGTGAAGGGGAAGCACACACATCACATAGCAAGAGTAGGAGCAAGCAAGAGAGAGGGGGAGGTGCTATACAATTTTAAATAACAGATCTCACAAGAACTCACTCACTGTTGTGAGAACAGTACTGAGAGATGGTGCTAAACTATTCATGAGAAACCCACCCCCATGATCTAATTATGTCCCACCAGGTTTCATCTCTGACATTGGGGACTACAATTTGACATGAAATTTGCAGAGGACACAGATTCAAACTATATGATTTAACCATTGTCCAACTCAAATCTCATGGCTTCTCATATTGCAAAATACAATTATCCCTCCTCAACAGTCCCCTAAAATCTTAATTTATTTCAGCATTAACTCAAAAGCTCAAAGTCCAAAGTCTCATATGAGACAAGGCTATTCCCTTCCACCTATGAGCCTGAAAAAAAAAGTTAGTTACTTCCAAGATACAGTGAGAGTGCAGGTATTGGGTAAATACTTCCATTCTAAAATGGAGAAATTGACCAAAAGAAAGGGGCTACAGGCCTTATGCAAGTCAAAAACTCAGCAGGGCAGTCATTAAATCTTTTAAAAAAATTTTAAATTTATTTTTATTAATTTTTTTATTATAATTTAAGTTCTGGCATACATGTGCAGATCTTGCAGGATAGTTACATAGGTATACACATGCCCTGGTGGTGGTTTGCTGTATCCATCACCCTGTCATCTACATTAGGTATTTCTCCTAATGCTATTCCTCCCCAATCCCCCCATCCCTTGCCATTCCTCCCCTAGCCCCTATCCCCTAGGCCCTAGAGTGTGATGTTCCCCTCCCTGTATCTGTGTGTTCTCATGATTCAACACCCACTTATGAGTGAGAACATGGAGTGTTTGGTTTTCTGTTCTTGTGTCAGTTTGCTGAGAATGATGGTTTCCAGTTTCATCCATGTCCCTGCAAAAGACATGAACTCATCATTTTTTTATGGCTGCATAGTATTTCATGGTGTATATGTGCCACATTTTCTTAATCCAGTCTATCATTAATGGGCATTTGGGTTGGTTCCAAGTTTTTGCTATTGTCAACAGTGCAGCAAAAAACATACATGTGTATGTCTCGTTATAGTAGAATGATTTATAATCCTTTGGGTATATACCCAGTCATGGGATTGCTGGGTCAAATGGTATTTTTAGTTCTAGATCCTTGAGGAATCACCACACTGTCTTCCACAATGGTTGAATTAATTTACACTCCCACCAACAGTGTAAAATCGTTCCTTTTTCTCCACATCCTCTCCAGCATCTGCTGTCTCCTGATTTTTTTGATGGTCACCATTCTAACTGGTGTGAGGTGGTATCTCAGTGTGGTTTTGATTTGCATTTCTCGAATGACGAGTGATGAATAGTTTTTTTCATATGGTTGTTGGCTGCATAAATGTCTTCTTTTGAAAAGTGTCTGTTCATATCCTTCACCTACTTTTTGATGGAGTTGTTTTTTTCTCGTAAATTTGTTTAAGTTCTCTGTAGATTCTGAATATTTACCCTTTGTCAGATGGGTGAATTGCAAAAAATTTTTCTTATTCTGTTGGTTGCAAGTTCACTCTATTGATAGTTTCTTTTATTGTGCAGAAGTTCTTAAGTTTAATTAGATGCCATTTATCTATTTTGGCTTTTGTTGCCATTGCTTTTAGTGTTTTAGTCATGAAGTCCTTGCCCATGCCTGTGTCCTGAATGGTACTGCCTAGGTTTTTTTTTTTTTAATAGAGTTTTCATGGTGTTGGGCCTCATGTTTAAATCTTTAATCAATCTTGAGTTAATTTTTGTATAAGGTGTGAGGAAGGGATCCACTTTCAGCTTTCTGTATATGGCTAGCCTGTTTTCCCAACACCATTTCTTAAATAGAGAATCCTTTCTCCATTGCTTGTTTTTGTCAGGTTTCTCAAAGATCAGATAGTTGTAGATGTGTGGTGCTACTTCTGAGGCTTCTGTTCTGTTTCAGTGATCTATATCTCTGTTTTGGTGCCAGTACCGTCCTGTTCTGGTTACAGTAACCTTGTAATATAGTTTGAAATCAGGTAGCGTAATGCCTCCAGGTTTTTTTTTCCCCCTTAGGATTGTCTTGGCTATGCAGGCTCTTTTTTGGTTCCATATGAAGTTTAAGGTAGTGTTTTCCAGTTCTGTGAAGATGGTCATTGGTAGCTTGATGGGGATAGCATTGAATCTATAAATTACTTTGGGCAGTATGGTCATTTTCACAATACTGATTCTTCCTAGCCATGAGCATGGAATGGCTTTCCATGTTTTTGTGTCCTCCCTTATTTCATTGAGCAGTGGTATGTAATTCTCCTTGAAGAGGTCTTTCACATCCCCTGTTAGTTGTATTCCTAGATATTTTATTCTCTTTGTAGCAATTGTGAAAGGGAGTATCACTCATGATTTGGCTCTCTGTTGGTCTTTTATTGTTATATAGGAATGCTTGAGACTTCTGCACATTGATTTTGTATCCTGAGACTTTGCTGAAATTGCTTATCAGCTTAAGGAGATTTTAGGCTGAGATAATGGGGCTTTCTAAATATGCAATCATGTCATCTGTAAAAAGGGACAATTTGACTTCCTCTCTTCCTTTTTTCTTTCCTGATGGCCCTAGCCAGAACTTCCAATACTGTGTTGAATAGGCGTGGTGAGAGAGGGCATCCTTGTCTAGTGCCAGTTTTTAAAGGGAATGCTTCCACTTTTTGCCCATTCAGTATGATATTGGTTGTCGGTAGTCATAAATAGCTCTGATTATTTTGAGATACGATCCATTGATACCTAGGATGTTGAATTTTGTCAAAGGCCTCTGCATCTATTGAGATAATCATGTGGTTTTTGTCTTTGGTTCTGTTTATGTGTTGGATTATGTTTACAGATTTGCATATGTTGAGCCAGCCTTGCAACCCTGGGATGAAGCTGACTTGGTCGTGATGGATAAGCTTTTTGATGTGCTGTTGGATTCGGATTGCCAGTATTGTATTGAATATTTTCGCATCAATGTTCATCATGGATATTGGCCTGAAATATTCTTTTTTAGTTGCATCTCTGCTAGATTTTGGTATCAGGATAATGTTGGTCTCATGAAATGAGTTAGGGAGGATTCCCTCTTTTCATATTGTTTGGAATAATTACAGAAGTAATAGTATTAGCTTCTTTTTGTATGTCTGGTAGTATTTGGCTGTAAACTCATCTGGTCCTGGACCTTTTTTGTTGGTAGGCTATTAATTGCTGGTTCAACTTCAGACCTTGTCATTGGTCTATTCAGGGTTTCAACTTCTTCCTGGTTTTGTCTTGGGAGGGTGTAAGTATCCAAGAATCTATCCATTTCTTCTAGATTTACTGGTTTGTGCGCACAGAGTTGTTTGTAGTAATCTCTGATGGTGGTTTGTATTTCTGTGGGATTGGTGGTGATATCTCCTTTATCATTTTATATGACATCTACTTGAATCATCTGTTTTTCTTTTTTATTATTCTGGCTAGTGGTTTATCTATTTTGTTGATCTTTTCAAAAAACCAGCTCCTGGACTTACTGATTTTTTGAAGGGTTTTATGTGTCTCTATCTCCTTCAGTTCTGATTTCTTGCCTTCTGCTGGCTTTTGAGTCTGTTAGATCTTGCTCCTCTAGTTCTTTTAATCTTGATGTTAGGGTGTCGATTTTGTATCTTTCCTTGCTTCTCTGGTTGGCATTTAGTGCTATAAATTTCCCTTTAGATACTGCTTTAAATGTGTCCTAGAGATTCTGGTACACTGTGTCTTCGTTCTCATTGGTTTCGAAGAACATCTTTATTTCTGCCTTCATTTCATTATTTATCCAGTAGTCATTCAGGAGCAGGTTGTTTAGTTTCCATGTAGTTGTGTGATTTTGAGTGAGCTACTTAATCCTGAGTTCTAATTTGATAGCACTGTGGTCTGAGACACTGGTTCTTATAATTTCCATTCTTTTGCATTTGCTGAGGAATGTTTTACTTCTAATTATGTGGTCAATTATAGAATAAGTGCGATGTGGTGCTGAGAAAGATGTATATTCTGTGGATTTGGGGTGGAGAATTATGCAGATATCTATTCGGTCCACTTGGTCCAGATCTGAGTTCAAATCCTGGATATCCTTGTTAATTTTCTGTCCCATTGATCTGTCTAATATTGAAAGTGGGGTGTTAAAGTCTCATACTATCATTGTGGGGGAGTCTAAGTCTCTTTGTAGGTCATTAAGAACTTGCTTTATGTATCTGGGTGCTCCTGTATTGGGTGCATATATATTTAAGATAGTTAGCTCTTCTAGTTGCATTAATATCTTTAGCATTATGTAATGCCCTTCTTTGTCTCTTTTGATCTTTGTTGGTTTAAAGTCTGTTTTGTCAGAGACTAGGATTGCAAACCCTGCTTTTTCTTTGCTTTCCATTTGCTTAGTAAATTTTCCTCGATTCCTTTATTTTGAGCCTATGTGTGTCTGAACGTGAGATGAGTTTCCTGAATACAGCAGACTGACGCATGCTGAATCTTTATCCAATTTGCCAGTCTGTGTCTTTTGATTGGAGTATTTAGCCCATTTACATTTAAGGTTAATTTTTTTTTTAGCAATTTCATATCACTTTTATGTTCAATGGGAATATTTATAACATAGGTCAACCTGAATATCATGTTAGATAGAAGGTATGGACCAATTCTCAGTCTTTTTTTTTTCATTTTTCTTATTGCATTTTAGGTTTTGGGGTACATGTGAAGAACATGCAAGATTGTTGCATAGATACATGCATGGCAGTGTGATGTGCTGCCTTCACCCCATCATCTATATCTGGTATTTCTCTCCATGCTATCTCTCCCCAACTCCCCACCCCCCCGCTGTCCCTCCCCTATTTCCCCCTGACAGACCTCAGTGTGTGATGCTCCCCTCCCTGTGTCCATGTGTTCTCATTGTTCAACACCCACCTATGAGTGAGACCATGCAGTGTTTGATTTTCTGTTCTTGTGTCAGTTGGCTGAGAATGATGGTTTCCAGGT
>PVKV010028268.1:0-25217 GCA_004027835.1 Alouatta palliata | reverse complement strand
CGCCCATCCACCCAAGCTGCCCATCCACCCAAGGTGCCCATCCACCCAAGCTGACCATCCACCCAAGCTGACCATCCATCCAAGCTGACCATCCACCCAAGGTGCCCATCCATCCAAGCTGCCCATCCACCCAAGCTGCCCATCCACCCAAGGCACCCATCCACCCAAGGTGTTCATCCATCCTTGTTTACATGCTGAGGATCCATGTTTTTTTTCTGTAATCAGATTCATTTATATCTTTTTTCCTTTGACTACAATGTTCTTGAAGGTCACCAAAATTCAGACCATAAAATGAGAAAAGTAAAGTTCATGTGAGTCATTGAAAAATATTATTCCTAGTGTTCAAAACTACTTGCTGTAAGTCTCAATCTCAATAAAACTGGACCTCATTGTGTTAGCTGTCTTCTATCACAACCCACTGCTAGGTTAATTTCCATCTCTCTTTCTTCCATCCTTCTGAGGATGGAAGAGCCTATCCTTCTGCAGAAAAATCTCTGGGCTTTCCAAATCCAGTTCTGCTCTTGAAAAGTCTGTTTGTACCTTGTGGCTGAAGACTCAAACTTTGAGCTGTGATTGTGTCTAACCTGATCCTTTCTAGAGGTTTCTTTGCTTTTCCTCTGTCAGATTTAGTCATTTTTCCTGGCTCAGTGTCTGAAAAACCCACGTGCTTTGTACGAGCAAAGCCTGCATTCCAGACACACATCCAAGTTAAAGACATATTCGGTGTGTGGTTCTCCATGATAAAAGAGACACAATGTTTGTAATTTTGTTTCCTCACCTTGTGGGATTATGGGCATTTTCCAGTAAAGAAAACTTCCGGATGAATATTTGTAGAGCAACATCACTAAGGAGAATTATCTACTCAGAATAATAGCCTATCAAATGCCCATATATTGGAACTTCAATCATGTTCAAAAATGCTGTTTTTGTTGTTCAAATGGGATATGGAATGCACAGACATGGAGCAGAAGGAAAATGGATCCATGTTTGTAAGATAATGGCCACTGTTTTTCAAGGAGGGGCAAAGACAAAATCTGTTTCCCAGGGAGAATACCCAGGCCCCGGGGCTGTGGTGCGTTCTGACTGCCCCTTGCTCAGTGAGGGAGTCAGGCCCTGTGGTGTGAGGACCCCCGGGTGGGCAGCAGAAGGCCTGGGTTCCTGGCCAGCTCCAGGGCTGCAGACACCTTGCTGGGCCCCTTGACCCTCTGCTTTGGTACCTGCAAAATGGTAACCAAAGGCCTGAGCCTGCAGCCAGGAGCGGTGGTGAGCTGGTGACTTCTCAGTAGATGTTAGCTATGGAGAGCTCCAGATAACCCCATTACCTTTTGATTAAAACCTAAAGCTGAGGAGATCCTGGAATCTACTATGTGTTTCAAATAAAAATAAAACAATTTCTGACCTGGGCCCCACCTCGAAAGGGCCTGGTAGAAGGAGATGCTGAGGCCACTTGAGGAGTCTCAGTTTCAAAGGGGTGCGAACAGGAAGGGCTGCCTACCCCATGGGCCAGGTGGAATCAGTCATGAAGAGTCTCCCCCCCGCCCACAGTCCAGGTGGAATCAGTCACAAAGGGCTGCCTCCCCCATCGGCCATGTGGAATCAATCATGAAGAGTCTCCCCCCGCCCATAGTCCAGGTTGAATCAGTCACAGAGGGCTGCTTCCTCCACAGGCCAGTTGGAATCATGAAGGGCTACCTCCCTGATGGGCCAGGAAGAGGGAGGCTGCTGTCCCGCATGTGGCTCCCTGCCCAGCCTGGGCATCTTTACAGCCTTGTTCATGCCCACCCACGGGGATCCACTTGGTGTGAAGAAGAAGGCTGTGGGAATAGGGTCGTTTGTCTCATTTTTACAAAAAAATACTTTTACTGTTCTTAAATTTTAAAAAACAGTGCATTTTGGGGGAAGAATTTTATATCCATACAAATATAAAAACAAACTTTAGTATCAAATCTTCCTGGGAAAATCTTATTTTTTCATTATTATATAGTAAAGGTTAATTTTTAAAATTTTTTTTACAAAAACAAAAATGTTCTGCTTCTTCACCCCTTGGTGCCCAGAATATGCTCTATTTTTGAGTGGGTTGGGGCGTTTTGGCATAAGGGAAGAAAATGGGCATCTGTTCATTTTGGAGATCAAAATATCCACACTGGAAGGGAAACTGATGAAAGGAAAATTTCCACCTTTCCCTTTTTCAGGTTTAGAATATTTTGTAAAATTCCAACTCCTATTGCTATTAGTGTTAATAGGAAGATTGAGTTAAAGCCAGAGAACGAACACTGAGACAGAAAAATACTGTCTGATGCCCCATGACCAACATTCACGTGGCAGAACATTATTTTTAATTCACTTGAAATACTCTGCTCCTTGCTGGAGTCTTCCACAGAAGCCGGTAAAATGTCCACAGTACATGTAACATTTATTATATACAGAGGTACATCTTCTAAAAAGGATATACTTTCAAACACATAAAAACTATTTTGTAAAATAAATATTTGGCATATTAAAATATTTCCTTCCGCCTAATGTCAGATAGACAAGGGGCAGGTGCAATGTGGGGAGCTGTGGATTTTTGCTGAAATCTTCATCATCTTGAGGAATGGAACATGGAAACGTTACCATCTGACCTTTTTTTTTGTTTTTTTGAGATGGAGTCTTGCTCTGTTGCCAGGCTGGAGTGCAGCGGCCCAGTCTTGGCTTAGTGCAACCTCTGCTCGCCTGGTTCAAGTGATTCTCCTGCTTCAGCCTCCTGAGTAGTTGGGGTTACAGGTGCCTGCCACCACGTCCAGCTAATTTTTGTATTCTTAGTAGAGACAGGGTTTTGCCATATCGGCCAGGCTGGCCTTGAACTCCTGACCTCAAGTGATCTACCCACTTCAACCTCCCAAAGTACTAGGATTACAGGCATGAGCCACGACGCCTGGCCCACATTTTCTTTTCCTCAGAACTGCAAGAGCAGACATCTGTTTATTTCCTTACTTTCCTCTACTTCACAGATTGACAGTTTTATGTCCGTCCTTTGTTTGCAGCCTTGACAAGCAAGTGCCAAATCCTTATTTTTTCTGCCTAGAGTGTGTACCCCTAAGAAAAATTCAAGCAACTCCAGTCAATTGCCTTTAATAAAAATATAAAGTACCCCTACTTAGAAGTCATAAAAAATACGACAAACAGGGAAAGTAAACTGCATGCTATATTTGATGAATCAGGAAAATAATTAAAATTCACATTTATTTAGGTTGTTCAATGTATGATAAATTTCTAAGTATGAAGATTGATATGTAATAAGGTTATAATATTAGGTAATTCAAGTTGGTTTCCTTGCCCCATATATTTTGACCAATGCTTGTTTCTGAAATAATCCCGTCACTCTGATCCCCACTGGAGGAAAAGGAAATGAGAGCCTACTGCAAAGGGGACCCTTTCCTTTGTGAGGGGAAACGTGGCACCTGTTCAGGATTTTCGATGACATATTTTATGAAAATAAATCTGGGTTTTACCAATGTGGGAAGCGGCGTGCGCAATGCCCACACGGTTGGTTCTCATGCTGCTGGGATGTGGGCCAAGGGTGTGAACCAGTCAGGTCAACTGGAGTCTGCGCCCCACAGCCTTACGTGGGGGTGCCGGGCCTACTCGTGGCGGGGAGAGACTCATGGGAAGAGGGGACCAGGCGTCCCCCATGTCAGATTTAACAAGGAGGACCCATCTTTGGAAAGTAGCAGCATGTTTTATTGGTATCACAACTATAGGCTGATTATAAAACCACACAAAGTTGCAATATTGTGCAGGAAAGAATCATTTCTTAAGAAAATAATTTTTCAGCACTCAACAGAGACAACCTTTAGTTGCTGTACATGTATTTTCTGGCAAGACTCTGACTGTCCATGAACCCGGGGTCCACGGAGGCCACCTTGGCTGCGATGAAGGCATGGATGCAGTGCAGGACGGCAGTCAGGTCCTGGAACTCCAGCTCCTGTCGGAGAAAATCAGATCCAGTGTTTATTATAATTGTTGGGAGAGCATGTTACAAAAATATTTAACAAAGTTTGGAACTTCTGAACTCCAAGAAATTCCCTCCAAAAATAAAAAGTACACAGGAAAAACGTATGGTTTAAAGTAAAAGGCAGAGTAACATGATACAAATTGGTTATAAACGTAAATACACTGGGTAGTTTTAATTACAACGCTGAGAATGTAACTTTTCTTGCACCTAACAGGGACGAATGCTTTCTTTATTTTGCATCCTCATTGATCAGTGGTGGGTCTTGATGAAGTCAGACCCAGTAATCCGGTCGGACTCAGTCTTCCCTACCCACCCAGCACCTGTAGTGATTCTGTGACGAGGTCTCGTCGTGGCCGGTCCCTATGCTGCGTGAGTTGGCAGAACTGGCCGTTGTCTTAGCCCTGCGCGCCTGGCCGTGTGGGTGCGTGTGGGTGTCGTGCCAAGACTGCGCTTGGGAGGAACAGGGCGTGCTGTGTGGCGCAGAACAGGCGCTGGACATAGCACAGCGGGGAGCTGGGAGGGGCCTTGTTCACCCACTCTGTCCCCACGGCTACGGGAGAGCAGGAGAGGGTGCCCCAGGGAGAGTTTCCCAGAAATTTTGTTATGCCCCTACCCCCACCGATAAAAATAAGTAAAACTGGATCCTTACCTCCTCATGTTACAGATACCAAATGTTACATAAAAGCAAAAATGACCCACAAAAGATTCATTTTTCTCTCCACAAACTTCCCCACATAACGTCTTCCTGTCAAATCAACAAAAAAGTCAACAGTGAACCCCAAAGCATCGAAGTTAAAGAAACGGGCAGGTGCGGTGGTTCACACCTGTCAGCCTAGCACTTTGGGAGGCAGAGCGGGCGGATCACGAGGTCAAGAGATCGAGACCATCCTGGCCAACATGGTGAAACCCTGTCTCTACTAAAAATACACAAATTAGCTGGGCGTGGTGGCGTGCACCTGCAGTCCCAGCTCTTGGGAAGCTGACAGGAGAATCGCATGAACTGGGGAGGCACAGGTTGCAGTGAGCCGAGATCGCTGTCACTGCACTCCAGCCTGGTGGCAGAACAGAGACTACATCTCAAAAAAAAAAAAAAAAAAAAAAGGTAACTGTTTTTAGAAGTTATTCGGTGACTGGGGAAAGTCATGTTCCTGCTTCTGAAGGTAAAATATGAACCTCCACCATCCCACCACCCTGTTGTGTTGGTAGAAAAGAAGCTCTAAGTGCATCTTCTAAGGTTGTTTCTCTTCTTTGTTGGCATAACAAAATTCAATAAAAGGAAGAACAACAAAAGTTTTTTTTAAATGACTGCTAATTGGCATCCTATTTGCTAAATCTCACCAAAATTCTAGCATATTCTAAACTGCTGAGATGACACCAGAAAGAAAGACAAATCATTTTCAAGAAGAACAGCAACGCAAACTCCTGCCACAGGCCATGCTACTTTAACCATCTGGAAAGGCAGGATCTTGGGTTTTCATTCCATCGAAGATGAGGGGGTGGAGAACCCCACCCCAGACGGGAGCGGAGGCTGTACATAACTGGGTGAAGCCCTCCTTCTGCAGCAACACCCATCTTAGCTTTTCTGAGCCGCTTTTCTTTAGAACCCAAAGATGTGACATCTCAAAATTGCCATCTTCACCAAACCACCTCTGTCAAATTAATAAGGCATCCTTAGCCTCAAAGTTAAGGTAAAATAAAATAAAATGTAGGTGATACAATCCTTATTTTTCAAATGAGAAAATGGGGATTTAAATAACCTGTACAAGGTGACAAGGCCAATTTGTTGCAAACCTGGCACCTGAAGTTGGATCTGATCCTTAGCTCGATGGGACCTGCTGTTTCACTTACTGAGGATTTCAGAACCTTGACACGATGAGACTGCCGTATTATGAAACACCCAATAATAAACTCATAAGCTCTATGCGGAGTGGTCCTGCAGAGACAGCATTTCCCGGGAGCCTGCTGCACAGGCAGAATCTCAGGCTCCACCCTGACCTACTGAGTTTACACTCACAGGGTCACTGAACTATGTGCTCCACTCTACATGGAGCACGGCTGCTAGGGGGAGGCCTACACAGGCCCAGCCTCACCCAGCCAAAGAGCTCAGGGGCAAGAGGAGCCCACATCCCAGTCCAGCAGCTCCGGGCAGAGGGGCCCGCATCCCAGCCCAGGAGCTCAGGGGCACCAGAGCCCAAATCCCAGCCCAGGAGCTCAGGGGCAGAGGGGCCCGTATCCCAGCCCAGGAGCTCAGGGGCACAGGAGCCTGCATCCCAGCCCGGGAGCTCAGGGGCACCAGAGCCCAAATCCCAGCCCAGGAGCTCAGGGGCAGAGGAGCCTGCATCCCAGCCTAGGAGCTCAGGGGCACAGGAGCCTGCATCCCAGCCCAGGAGGTCAGGGGCACAGGAGCCTGCATCCCAGCCTAGGAGCTCAGGGGCACAGGAGCCTGCATCCCAGCCCGGGAGCTCAGGGACAGAGGGGCTGGCATCCCAACTGAAAGGAGCAGAGGGGAGCAGAGGAGAGGCCTGCACTCCAAACCAGTCAGGAGGTTAATGGTGCCAGGAGGATTGAGCAGAAGATGGCTTTGGTTGTAACTTGTCGTTTTCGTTACACCTTGGAGCAATAAATGATTTTTACAGTAGGGCATGGTGGGGGTGGAGGAGGTTCCAGAAAAAGGCAGGAACCGAGGCAGGAGTGTAGTGAGTTGGAAGTCATGGTAGCCCTGTGGGGGTGTGCAGAGACTGTCAGAGAGGGGACTCTGCCAGTGCCACTCTGCAGGGCCAGGACCTCCCACTGGCTGGGAGACACCCATCATGTCTGTGGGGTGAGGACAGCTGCCCAGCATGAGACAGGAGGGAAAGACTGAGTGCAGGACTTCCCTTGGGAGGGGCTGCAGGAGTCCAGGAGACGGTGAGGGCAGGTCAGTGAGGAGGAAAGGGCCACGTGGGCTGGCAGAGAGGGTGGGGCGAGCATCCCACCACTGAGGTTAGCGTTCTGGGAACAACCAGGTCAGAGACACCCCAGAGCAGTGGAATGAAGGCTCCCACGGTAAACAGTGTAAATGAGGCAGAATGGAGGAAACAGGCCCAGGATGCTGAGCCAGGCTAGACGCGCTGAGTCTGCAGATGAGAGCAGATTGCTCCGTTCACACCCCGTGTGCCTCCAATCTTGTTTGGAAGTTGTTGGGTCAAATGTTTCTTTCTTCCACCCATTCAGGTTCACCAGGTTAGATTCAAGATCTGCCTTCCTTGGTAGTGCTCTCCGTAACCCTTACAGGTGACTCCGTGGTTTACCTCTTGCGATTCTTTCCCTTGGCTGTTTCTTTGACTCAGGTTTTTAAACCGCCTTTTCCCCTTTAGCAAATAATGGAATTATAACTTCATAAATTTTATTTATACGAACCCTCAGCATTATTATCTTGCCAGAAGGTTAAAGAGCACCTGACTTTAAATAACTCTGAATCTATCACTCTTGCCTCTTCCTGGGCCTCCAGAGACGTATTTTAAAGATGAATGCCTGCTCTTTGGCGAGCTGTTTTCACAAAGCGTAGTCCTTGCAATTTGCCTTAGCTCCGGAGTCAGGCAGACATATACTAAGAAAGGGAAAGCAAGGAAATTAAAAGAACTGTGGGCCTGCTTTCTTCTGCTTATGTAAATACTTTATTTGGAAATTTCCCAGTTCTGATAAACAGAAATAACTCCTATACTTGCTGCCCAAACAAGGTCAATTTCGTGAGGAGATGGTATAGCATTTTACTCATTCCAAACTTGATATTGAGAGTAAAAGTGGTAATAAATATACGAAGGAATTAGGAAGACATTTTCAGATAACTTTGTGTTACAAATAAAAAAACATGAAAGACACCAATTCAAGTAAATCATGTCCCTCTTCACTCAGAATACCATTTGCTTTCGTAAGGCTCCTCATTGTAGCCCGTTGGCTTTTCTGTCTTTTCTTTTGCTTTTCCAAAGACGACAGCTGAAACCTTCATGTATCTTTTTTGGAAGCATGTTGGCATTTATACTTCTGTTTTCTCATTTAAGAAAATACAGTCCCTACAATCACTGTTCCCTTACCATCCTACAATCACTGGTCCCTTACCATTATCAACGGTAAGTGTGCTTCTCTGAGCCAAAACCTCAGACTTCACTGAAGTCATCTGTGCCAGCAAATGACAATGTGCTCATATTTCAAAGCACATGTGCAGAAACAGCATCCAGCTGTCCCTGCTGGAAAAATCTGTGATTTATAAATTGCCAACCCCCTGCAAGAAGCACCATAGAGATCAGTACAATGGACAATCATAAATCAATGGACAATCTGGTGGCTTTTCTAACACATCTGCACGTGTATCGGGCCAGCCGTGTTGCAGGGCGACCTCCTTCCAGACCTCCGTTCACACAGCGACACTTTCCCTCCTCTTTCAAAGGCTTGAAATTAATTCAACCAAAGCCCCACAGGAGCTAACGTGGTTACGTCCAAGTTCTGCTTTCCAGGAAGAACCACCTTCTCCCTCTGCAGAGTCTGCTCCCCTGCCCATTTTCTGAGGAATCACCACATATGAGAAAACTGCAATTGTCCTAAGAGGCATGGCGGGCAGGGGGATGCCGTGTCTGAAATGCAGAAGGCACGGGGAGGTGAGAGCGAGGCCAGGAGACCGAGGCCATCTGATTTTCTAAATGGGCACACTTCTTTAGTTGTTGTAAAATTTTAAGTTAAAAACATTAAATTTTTAAACAGACATTTTAAGTTGTTACTCTGCACCAGAAGGGGAGAAGGAGAGGGAGAGACAGACAGAGTAAGAGAGAGAGAGACAGAGACAGAGAGCTAGTCAGAGACTCAGGGAGCTGCATCTGGTACCAGGTGTCTTTAAAACCATCTAGGGAGGCCATATTAATTTTTATAATTTCTCCTGGGCCAACTCAGGTTTAAACAGTTCAAGTGTGATGGGGTCTGCACTGGAACTCCAGCTCCATTCTCTCTCAACCACAGTTCCTCTCTAGGAAATGAGGTCCCAGGACACACCTGACCCTGTTTCTGGGGATGCAAATTTTCCCTCCTAGACCCCTAAATATTCCCGTGTCTCTGGCTCTAGGGCAGTCAGCTGCTGACATTCCAGGCTTGCTCTGGAGACAGTTTTCAAATCGACCTGCCCTGCTGCAGGGGGAGTTCTGTGACTGAATGTTATAACTTCAGTTCACCATTCTGAATATTTTAGTTACGGAATGATCACACACTTGCTCGTTGCCACTGCTTAGAAAAGCGATTCAACTACATTTTTTTGTTAGTTTGAATATTCTGTTTCTGGATGCAGCCACGATAGACTCACAACCAAAACAAAGACGTTATGTTCAAACATCCTAAGAGTAGCCAATCCATTCTTCTGGAATGAATCAACTCACCACCCTTCCATCAAAGGTTATTATTTTTTAAAAAGAGAAAGAGGAAGGAACAAGAAAAGAAGGAAGGGAAGGGAAGGGACACGAAGGGAAGGGAGGAAGGAGGGAAGGAAGGAGGGAGGGAAGGAAGGAGGGAGGGAAGGAAGGAGGGAGGGAAGGAAGGAGGGAGGGAAGGAGGGAAGGAAGGAGGGAGGGAGGGAAGGAAGGAGGGAGGGAGGGAGGAATGAAGAAACAAGGGAGGAAGGGAGGAAGAAACGAGGGAGGGGAAAAGGCAGCTTTGCTTTTGTTTTCACTTTCTTGAGAAGATTTTTAAAAATAAATTTCGGAGCTGTATTTGGGAAGGGGGCGTCGCACTTCACATGTATCATGTTAATTGTTTATGCTCTTCCTCTTGGTACCTATCTGCACGAGAACATTTAGAAGCCCCTGGTTCATGCACAGGGAGATGGGAAATTCTCTGTTGGGTGACATTTTGCTGGGGTTGGCCCTGCCTCCTGGCACCAGCTGGCTTCCTGAAATAGTTTTCTCAGCACCCTCGATTCAGTTTTATCAGTGATAAATGCTGTGGGCATCGGTGCTCCTGCCAAGAAAACTGGGCAGCCAGGCCTCAGTTTCAGAAACACCCCAAATTCCTTCTGCTCTGCCACCCCCTCAGTGGTCCTAAACTCGCAGGTGCCCACACCCAGTCTTCCTCCATCAATGGCTGGCACACTTGGACGACTCACTGATGGCAGAGGCACAACTTTCAGTGGGGTTGACTCTCACAGATCATTATAGAGTGAAAAGTACATTCTTCTTCATTAAACTGTACCTTGCTTTCAATGCACACTCTCGGCTTCATGGATATATATTTGGGAATATCAGAAACTTCTGTATGCATCGTATGTAGTCATTAAGGTATCTCGTTTTAATGGTAATAGGAACCATTTTCTCCATAGAACTGATGAAACCAATTTGCTCTTTCTTCATTAATTCATTCATTTAAAACATTCATTATAAATGAATAAAAAAAAAACTAAAGTTGCCCTTTGGAGGCTCAGCCTAGAGGCAGAAATGGAATTATAAAGAAATATTCAAAATATAAGCAATCTACACAGAACCACAGGGGGGCCTCACTGGGTATCTTTGGTGGGCTTTGGGGAAGGGCAGCTTCCCCCATGCTGTGCGCTCAAAGTTATGTCTGTGTAATCTGACATAATTCGTATGAGTAACACAACTAAACAGCACAGGAAGGAGTACATTCTCCATTCAGTAACATTTGCTTCCTCTTCACTTTTTTTTTTAAAGGAAAAAACAAAGAGGAAGAAAAATATTTTATTTAAAAACTACTGTAGTCTCAAATTTCCAGCCATTGGAATCCTTGTGAAAGCATCCCACTGTCTTGAATTCCATGTTATTTTTGCAAATAACGGATGGTAGGAATAAATATTTCACTCTGCTCCCCCGGCCTCAGAACTCCTTCCTCAGACTGAAGAAGCTCAAGTGTTCCCATTATGTACTATTTACTAAGGCAGCATTCTGGTAGAATATTCCAGAAATATTTTCCACAACTATTAAAAGGAAACTTGTTTCATGGTCACCACTCACTTCACTTGAAAATCAGTTTACTAGGAATATTGTTTCCTCTGACACTCCTGGTTAACTGATGTATTGAGGTAAGAAAATGTTCCTATTTCTTAAGATGACATATTGCTAAAGTCCAGGATTTGCAATAACTTTGAGTCTCAACTCAGAATTGTTCCCATGTACTCTTTACGTCTTGCATTAGCTTTCAGAGTTTTCATTTCCCGGCTGTCATGTTCCAACTTTCCTTATATCTCATACGTTGATAAATGCAGAACCTCAGTGTGTGATGGTGACTTCTGAAAACACCCACAGCCACCCATGCACGAAGTGTCTGCAGTTACCCACATGCGTGTTTCCTGCTCTGTGGGACAGTGTGGGAAATGCTATCCTCCTCATCTGTGAGGCCCTCACCTGCACAGAGCCCAGGCCGTGGTGGGCCCCAGCGACGTGCCAGGGCCCTGGGTCCCTGCTCCTGTGAGGTCCCTGCCTCTTTCTACTCACGTTCCTCCCTCTCGTCCAGCGGTGCCGCTGTAGGGCCTTGGGTGGCTCTGAGATCCGGTGTGGGGAAACAGAGGTGGAGTTTTTTCAGTTTGGGTTTGTTGGGACATATTTATGTGCCCACACTCATTTCTAAGTGTAGTTAGGTTGCTGTATTTGCAGTTTTACATTTTTTTTTCATAAAAAGTCCCCACAAATTGTTTAAAGTTCAAGCCTTACAAATAGGGTATCCATCCCTGTGGCCTCTGGAACTCCCTGGGCCTTTCTCTTTTCCACCGACTCGAGATGGAAGTGGGTGCAATCCAAACCAAGCATCACAAGGTGAGGGTGTCCGTCTCAAAGCCTGTGTCCCACGTGAACCTGACAGACTTCGGGCCTCTCTGTCTTACATTATCTGATACTTCTGATATCCTTTTATTAACAGATAACCAAGAGCTGACTGATCATTAACAAATAAAACACAAATACATTTAACCTTAATAGACCCTGTCAAAAGGGTGTTTCAGATGCCACAGAAGCCGCTGGAGGTCCTGAAGCCTGTGCCCCAGGGATGAGCAGGGTTCAGAAGGTCTCGGGGACACCCCAGGTGCGAAACCCTCATGGCCACTGGAGACCTCCAGCGCCCTCACAGGGTGAGACTCAGAGCTCCACCAGACTGAAGCGGCAAGAAGTTACAGCGCTCCTCCTTGCCACGGCGGCCAAGGCCAACAGCTGCACACATAAAACAAACCGGGGGAAAAAAGTTCTAGTTCCATCCCGATGGCCACATCCACGCCAGTGAAGTACCCGATGGAAACTCATGTTAAGCCTCTCTCTCCGGGTTCCCACCTTGCTGGTGGCTGATGACCCCGGGACATGGCTCAGGGCAGCCTGCTGAGAGGTCAGCGCCCGCCTGCTCAGGGGCCTGCGGTCAGCACTAAGGCCGAGGCCTCACCACTGTCCCCCACCCGGGAGCCACAGCCTCCATGCCGCTGCATTCAGGCACTGCTTTTGTCAATTTCCAAAAACGTAAGAGTGGCAAGCAATCCCATACAATTTCTGTTGTACTTAAAAGCAGCTATAAAGTGTCATTTCATTGAGATCAGCGAGGAGAGGATCAAAGCTGACCTAAACTTTCACCTGTAAAAATGCCAGGCGTGACCTGTTGTCCATCAGAGAAAAAATGCCTGCAAAGTATTGATAATCTGTCCCCAAATAATATGTGTTCACGAGTCCCATCTTTTCTGACATTTATTTTTCAGTGTAGTAACTTTAATCTTTAGTCTTAAGTTTATATTAAACCTGGTTTGTTGGCAACACATTTATACATAAACGACGGTAAAAGTCACTACCTGTCAAGGGTAAAATGTCACCTCCAGGCAACGAATTTGAAAGGTCTTAGTCTCTCCATTAACAGAGCAGTTCGTTCTCATGATTAGAGTCAGTGTATCCTCACGTACAGTGTGAAAACAGGACACAGCTTGTCAAACCCTTCCTTCAAATGTTGACTTATTTTAAAATATTGATTTCCTGTTGATACCTACTAAGAAGCTTGTACATTTAGTAAAATCAATACTTTGTTTCAACGGTCACCAGATATAAACGTCTCTCTATTAGGAAACGCACGGTACAGGCTGAGCATCCCAAATCTGAAAATCCAAACCCTGAAAAACTCTGAAATCCCAGCCTTCCTGAACACTGGCATCATGCTCACAGGAAATGTTCATTGGAATATTTTGGATTTTTGGATTTCAGATGCTCAACCGGTACCTAATCCACAAATATTCCAAAATCTGAAATCCCAAATACTTCCGGTTCCAAGCGTTTCAGGGAAAGGATATCTGACCTCTACAGGCTCTTTCGACGTATCAGTTGTCTAATTTTTAAGAAGGACTCATGCTTCAGGACCTGTGTGTTTATTCACGCGCGCGTGGGAGGGTGCAGACTCTGGCCAGCGGACCATCTGAGCTGCACTTTCTGTGTGGGTGGGCGGCAGAACAACTCACTCCCCGTACCTTCGTCTCAATCTGTTTGGTGTCCAGATTCTGAAACAGCAGCTTTACTCGAGTTTTCCCGTCATCTGAAGATCCCTTAAGCTGAGAGAATTTAAATCTCCAGAGCACATTCTGTAAAGAAATAAAATTAATTAGTGATTTATAAACAGGAGCTCATTTATTTAATTAGCATCTCTTACTACATTGAGCAGCCTCGTTAAATAAACAGTCACTTGATGTTTAAATCGACGTTTAGCATGTGATGATTTGTCAGAGTCTCTACTTTCTCACTCTTGAGTCTTTGCAAACTGGCCTCCTCCAGCCCACGCAGCTCTGCTGCCCCACAGCCCAGCCTCCAGTAGCTGCCCGCATCCTGAGGGCGCATCAGCTCCAAGGTCCTCAGTCGCACGTCCACCCCGCAGTGGCCCCCTCTGGTCTTCCCTTGCGTTTTCCTATACACAGCCTAAAATCATCCCATGAGTATTGCTCCTTTTTCTGCTTGGAGAACTTCAAAATTTCACTAAAAGGTCCAGTTCTTTTTATATTCTATAAGACATAGTCAAGAGTGCAGGTAAAACGCAAAAGTTTAATCCTGACTGATTCCACCCCATCTATGGCTACATATGAATCACTAAACCTTGGCGATCATGAACCAATTTGAAAAATGTGAAATTAAAAATAACACCTTTTAATACTACTGCAAAAATTGCTTAATGTTTGCTAAGGAACTTTAAAGATGAAATGTACTCTACAAACTGTTACTCCCATTAAAAAAAAAAGGCTGCAGCAAAGAAAGACTTAATGGATGTCTTCTGTAAAAGATAGTCTTTAATTATAGATACTTCATTATAATAAATCTTTATCTTCCAGAAAAATTCCACTAGGGAACAGCAGTTTCTTTTAGCAAGCTATAGCTTTTAAGCTTTTATTTTTAAACAATGAACATATTTTTCTCTATGTGTCAGGACAGGCAAAGGGGCTGTAGAAAACAGGGAAGGGGTTTCAAAAATACTTTTATCACATCTGACACTGACAGGTTTATTCCCTGCCCACACACTAGCCTCGAGATTCTTGGTCACATCCTTTTCTTTATATTAAATCCAGGAGCTAAACAGAATCTCTGTGTTTTATGACAAAGTGTCAAAACACATGTTTCCTCTAGGTTTGGGGAAATTTATGACTTCACAGGATCTTAGGGAACAGTTTCTCTGTCTCTTCTATGTTTGCAGTGAGGAAACAGCCTGGGCAGACTCTGGGCATCAGGATTCTTTTAGCATTAGAATTGCCAGACACTATCCAGAAAGAGCATATTCCAAAGTCATGCTTCAGTCACTGCTTCCCCTGCGATATGGTTTGGCTGTGTCCCCACCCAAATCTCATCTTGAATTGTAGCTCCCATAATTCCCACATGTTGTGGGAGGAACCCAGCAGGAAGTAATTGAGTCATGGAGCGGGTCTTTCCCATGCTGTTCTTGTGACAGTGAAAAAGTCTCCTGAGATCTGATGGTTTTATACAGGGCAGTTCCCCTGTACACACGCTCTTCCCTGCTGCCATGTAAGACGTGACCCTGCTCCTCCTTCACCTTCCGCCATGATTGCGAGGCCTCCCCAGCCATGTGGAGCTGTGAGTCCATTAAACCTCTTTCCTTTATCAATTACCCAGTCGTGGGTATTTCTTCATAGCGGCATGAGAATGGACTAAAACCCCATGGCCGTCAATTCCAGAAATGAAGCGTGTGTATCTGTTCTTGTCACGAGCAGAAGAGAGCGTGATGTGAGCACCGGGGCACTGGGGCAAGCCCGGGGAGCAGATGTAGCCATAGCCGGCCTGGGGGGCCAGTCCCATCGAGGGGGCAGCCCGAGGCACTCTCGCCCTGCTCCACCCACCACACCTGCCCCGGAGAGCCTCTGTCCACACTCCGCACCAATTCCACCTTGCCTGGGCAGCGCCAAAGCACCCTGTCTGAAAGCTGTTAAGTGAAGGCTGTGACTTCAGCCTCTTAGATTCAGGTAAGTCTCATCTGCCTTTAAAAGGACTTATTATCCATCATTTGTAGGAGGAACCTGTGATCACAGGCATGTGCTCATCGGTCAGGAGAAGCCAGGCAGTCTTGGCTGTTGAGGTTTTGCATAATTTCTCACAAAGTAAGCAACACCCAAATGGCTCTGTGAACAGCAGTAAGAGTATTTGGTTCAAATTTGACGAAGAAGAGAAAGAGCTCAGTAGTGGTCTACCCCTATTAGGATAGGATCCTGGGAATAACCTAAATTAATATTTTGCAAGGTATCATCAACTGCTGTTAAGACATTATATTCAAAAAGTGCAAAAATGTTGATTTAAAGTCCTGTTTATTGTTAAAAGGAATTCCAAATGGTCCTCACAGTGAAGTGACTTAGGTGGACGGCTGCCGTCCTCCTGGCCCGTTGGTACGGCACTGCAAAGGTACTAAATACGTGCGGATCTGAGAATCACGTGTCTTCATGAGTTACACACACCCAGTGTGCACGCTTAAAATGACATCCCGGTTTTCCCTCCTAGCTCTTGTCTGGGTGATGGAAGACAGGGCTCCCGTCAGCGTCTCTGGTTTGGGACATGCTGCAACATGGTCCGGGCACAAGTCAGGCTGGCATGGGTGCTGGTGTGGGCACAGGCGTGGCTCTCTTTCTGCCCTTCTCAGAGCCGTGTGGCGCAGATGTGGCGGCTCCTCATGTCATTGTCCTTTCCTACTCGCTGGTGGTGGCCTCTTTTAACTCCTTCACAGCTTTTCTTTCATGCGCCTGAACACAGCAATGCTTCTGTAAAAGAGGAACTTGTTTTCCCATTATGGATGAGATTTCTGCACGTTTTATTTAAACATGGTCTGGGTAACAGTTTAATTTCACAACTCCGAGCCTTCTCCTAAGTGTCATGGGATTTTCCGGGTCGGAACATGGCACATACCCTACTCACAGCTCTGGAGACACTGTTGGGCAGCCAGTCACAGGGTGGCAGTGATGTTTTTCGCATTCCACTCACTCTTAACACAGAAAGTAGTTTTTTAAAAAATACTCTATGACAAAATAGTGGACTTGTCCTTGCAAAGCATTTCCTAACACTGAAGTAGTTAGGAGAAAACTCAGATGCAGGTGGAAAGGGGTCTCCCTCCTTTACTCACACCAGCGGTACATTCCTGGCATCAGCCCTCCACAAATTCCCCCGGGCACAGGCGCTGCTGCCCGTCACCACCAGTGCTCTGGTGGAAGGCAGGCGACGAGGAGTGTGTGTTCTTAAGTGTTTACTCAAGTGTTGTGGGTCCCTCATTAGCATCCTTGTCTTCAACTTCCCTCTCCACCCACCCAGCCCTGCTGTGAATCCTTCTGTCCAAACACCATCCGGGCTTGTGGAAATCCTGGGGCCCTGAACTATCAGAAAAATGACAGTCCATGAACGCACGACCTCTGCACAGTACACAACCCAGCAGGCGGGGGCTTCTACCAGACGCGTGTCAGCGTCAGCGCCCGTGGCATGTAACCAGGCACAGGCAATGGAGTGGCATGGATGCCCGCTAGTCTCTTACCTTTGTCTTACTCTCAAAACAGGTAAATCCTGATGCGAAATCCACCGTGAGACACAGCGTCTCTCCTTGCCAGCTGCACATATATGTTTTGGACTAGAAAAAAAGTATGAATTTTGAGAAAACATTCTATTAAAGAATTATTATTAAAATGATGTGTGACTTAACTAGGTAGCTGCAATATTAACCCCCCTTTGGTCAAAAGTTATAAAATGCTCTAACACGTAAGTTACGGGGAACATAACAGGAGGATGCGGGGTCCCGGGAGACCTGCGGGGACACGGGTGCCCAGAGAGCTCTTCCTTGCTTTGTGCCGAGAGGCAAATATTTCCAGCTCTGTGAGGGAGGCTGTTTACAGGCATTGCTCTAACTCACAACACAGGCACAGAGCCCAGCCAATCTCTATACTCCAAAGCATTTTTAAAAACACAGTAAACCACTGAATTTTCTTTCTGCTAGCTCATTATACCTATTGGTAGTATCTTCACTTTTCCCTCCATGGGGCCCACGAGCGTGTTCTGGCAGGAGCTAGAAATGGCACTTTCCTGAGAAAACGCTGCAGAGCAGTACAATGTAAACCACCACCAAGCGCAGAAGAGCACAGCAGGGATGCCACCGAAAGCCAACACAAAGGACATCGGCCACCAAGTCTAGAGCTCCCGCAGGCTGCAGGGCGTCCCGGCCCCGGGCGGGTGGTGTCGCTGAGGGGCGGCCTGGACCAGCACAGACCTTCGCAGGGGAAACCCAGGCTCCCTGCTCCCTGGGCCTCGCCCCGTCTGTCTCTGGGTTTCAGGCTGCAGAGGCCGGGAGCGCCTGCCAACGCACCTGCAGTCGTGTTGAGTGACGGCGAGATGTGAGCTTTAAACGTTTTCATGCTACTCCAGACAAAAGAGGCATAAAGCCTCATACTTGGTCAAGGTTATTTTTAACAATCTGTGTAATAAACCTGCAGGTAAAAATTTCACATTTAGAAGAGAAGTTGAGCCATTGAACCGTGTGTTCTGGGCCTGCCTGGGAGCCAGGGTGGGCACGGCCCTCTGGCATCTGAACATGTTACTTTTGTGGGAAAGGGGTGCTTGATGCCTTCTCTCCCCCTCCATCTCTCTCACACACACATACACACACACACCCACACACACAGCTCACATCATACGCACACTTGCACGGTGCATGACTCACACAAACACACACTCACAATGTGCGGCTCACACCCACACACACAGCCTACAGCTCTCACACAGCACACAGCTTATGAGCACACACACACAGCGCACAGCTCTCTGACACACAGAGCGCATGGCATACACACAGCGTGTAGCTCACAGCACACTGCTCTGACACACAGCTCTCACAAACACAGCACACGGCTGACACAGCACACACCTCACACACACAGCACACGGCACACACACACACTCAGACTCACACATATACTCACACACACCCTGGCTGAGGCGGGAGGGGGCCGGCCTCAGGTCTCAGGCCCGCCACAGCTCCACTCCATGGGCTACACACACTGCCTGACAAGCCTCCACGCCTCACCCCTGCATGTGCTCGGCCCCGTGGCTGCATGACTCAGGAGGATCTTCCTCCCTTGTCTCTCCTTCTGCTATGTCCTTTCCTGAAAAGCTGAATGGTATCTTCAGTGTCTTCATGCCTGTCAACACTTCCTTAGAGGCCGTCACAAACACAGTAGCTCAAGTCCCTGCCCCTCCCCTCTTAGAGGAGAGCAGGGGGCAGGCCTGAAAGGCTGGAAAGGCCCATCCATCGTGGGCTTCACACAGCTCCTGACCCTTCCGGGATAACGGGGGTCTCGCCAACGCCGCACACACAGCCTGTGGTCGCGAATGTTCCACATCTCGCAGGCATTTGGGATGAGTGCAAGGGCAGATCTCAGTGAACTGCGGCTGAAAAGCACAGTCCCAGCCAGCTCTGCCTGCTCACCGTCTCCGAACTTGACCCAGAATGTGGGACGGATTGAAATTCTATGTGAACATCCACAAGAGGTGACATTCTCACAGCTTAGGTGTGAAAGCTATTCAATCTTGAGAATTTAAATCTAGTGATTATAGAACATGAAATGCAAGTATTCCAAGGGTGATCGCTATATTTCATGTAGACTAAGGAGCTAGCCTCACAGGATCTGTGGAAACTGTGAATATCAGTGGGACAGCGGAATGGCAGTGCACACATAGTCAGTAATTACAGCCCATCTTTGCGGCCCAGGACAAAGTTATTCCAGATGGTTACATGAGCACACGATGCACACACAATCTCCAAAGGGGCTTAGGATGGAGGAAAAAGAAAAAGCTTTAGTCTACGGAACTCTGGCTACACAAAATCTCATTTTCAGAATTAATCAATCAATATCCTTCCAGGCACACAGAGTGGCTCATCATTTGCCTGTTTAGAACTTGAGGGGATTTAAAAAAAATCTGTTTTCTCATTACTGCTGTACATACAACTGCCACAAAACAGGCTTCTCAGAACTTTGCAGACACAATTCTCTCAGCCTAGTGAATGGATGACATGCTGGGATTATCTCCAGGTGTCCTCTGTGTTTACAGCTTCTCACTTGATGCCCTGGAAGAAACTCTCATTGGCACACATGCCCCAAATCCTGAAGGAAGTGTTGCCTCATGGCACCTCTTCCACCTCCCACATCGGAGGGAGTCTGGGAATGTTTATTTTTGTGTACCGGGTTCTTGAAAGACATCTTCTTAGACTGCCCAGCAAACTTTGATAAAATTGGTTATTTAAACATTTTCATGTAACTTAGGGAGAGAATGTCCAGGTAACTCACCTGGTGTAGTCATTTGGAATTCTCCAAGATGTTGAGGCTGCAAAAACAACTTATTAGGATAACATTTGATCTACTGAGAAATTATGGAGAAAAGGTATATGCAGAACACTTCCTGGTTTGGCTGAAGATGGGACGGTCTTGTCATACTGAACTTTACCGACCACAGCTCTGGGCTTACAGCAAAGATTTCTGAATCAATTAATGAGTTCAAGAAAACACAGTTCTAAGTATATTCTGCAACTGACCAAAACTTAAAATAGTTTCAGACTTCTACATGAAAATATCAAAAGAAGTCTTATTAATGAAAACTTAAAGTAAATGGCCTTGAGGTTCAGCTTTTGGAATAAAATAAACCAAGAGAAATATAGCACAGAGCAATCAATATTTACAGAAACCATCAAAAACATAAAGCAGAGAATTACCTGAAGAGTTGAAAAAAGAAAAAGACCTAAGAATACCAGAAACAAAACCCTTTTTTTTTTTTTTTTTTTTTTGATATGGAATCTTGCTCTGTCACCAGGATGGAGGGCAGTGGTACAATCTCAGCTCACTGTAACCTCCGCCTCCTGGGTTCAAGTGATTCTCCTGCCTCAGTCTCCCGAGAAGCTGGGATTATAGGTGTGCACCACCACGCCTAGCTAAGTTTTGTATTTTTAGTAGAGACAGGATTTCACCATGTTGACCAGGCTGGTCTCGAACTCCTGACCTCAGTGATCCACCCACCTTGGCCTCCCAAAGGGCAGGGATTACAGGCGTGAGCCACCGCGCCTGGCCCAGACCAGATGTCTTATCTGTGAACACCAAGAACAGGATGCCACAGCCCTGCTGCTCAGGTGAGATGCTGTAACTTTGGGAGATGACAGACAACTCACCCCCTTTGATTTGCTCATTTCAGTAAGGAAAATGAGGCCACAATAGTGGGCAGTAAGCAGCAACCTGGACAAGGAACTGGGGCGGATCCGAGAGAGAGAACAGCAGGTGTGCCTCTGGTTGGTATTGATCACCTAGTGCTTTGCTGAAGATTTCATGTCTGTATTAATGGAGAATATTGGTCTGCAGTTTATTTTCCGCAGTGTTTTGACTGCATTTGGTATAAGAGTCATGCTTGCTTCAAAAACTGAATGAGTAACTGTTTCCTTCTCCTTTTTTTTTCTAGAGGATATTGTAGAAAAGACATTGGTGTTCTTTTTCTTTGAGATGAAGTTTCGTTTTTGTTGCCCAGGCTGGGCAACAGGCCTGATCTTGGCTCACCGCAACCTCCACCTCCTGGGTTGAAGCGATTTTCCTGCCTCAGCCTCCTGAGTAGCTGGGACTACAGGCATGCGGCGCCATGCCCTGCAATTTTGTATTTTTAGTAGATACAGGGATTTCTCCATGCTGGTCAGGCTGATCTCGAACTCCTGACCTCAGGTGATCTGCCTGCTTCGGCTCCCAAAGTGCTGGGATTACAGGTGTGAGCCACCTCACCCAAGATATTGGTGTTCCCTTTGACATTTGACAGAATTCTCCAGTGAAACCACCTGAGACAAACATTTTGTTTTGAAAGTTTGTAAATTACAAATTCAGTTTTCTTAGTAATTCTAAGGCTATCCAAAGGCTCTATAGTGACGGGGTTGTGGCAGTTTGTGGTTGAAGAGGAAACAGTCTCATCAGTTTAAGTTGTGAGATTTCTATGGTAGAGTTACCACTGTGCTTTCTTATCATCCTGTGGAAGCTGACAGTCTGCAGTGATACCCCGTTTCATTTATTATAGTCTCAATTTTGTTTTCTCTTTCTTTTTCCCCTCTTTTTTTTTGTGAGTCTTTCTAAACATTTGCCAAATTTAATGATAACTTCAAAGAAACAGCTCTCTGTTTCACTGGTTTCCTCTTCTGTTTTCCTGTTTTCAGTTTTGCTGATATCTGCTCTTCTTTGGGCTTTATTTTGCTCTTCTATTTCTAATTTATTGAGGAAGAAGCCTACAGTTTTTAGACTTTTCCTCTTCTCTAATGAATGCATGCTTTTAACGCTGTAAATTTCCTGCGCAGCCTGATTTAGCTGTGTCTCACACACTTGGATATATTACAGTCTTCTCATTTGCATATACTCATTATTTTGTATTTGCCTTGAAAATTCATATTTGCCACATTGCTTATTTACAAGCGTGCAGTTTCAAAGTGCTTGGAGAATTTCCTATTATCTTTCTATTGTTGATTTCAAATTCGTTTCCATTTTGATTGGATAACATTCTTTGTATTTTTCAGTTCTTACAAACGTATTTATGCCCCTAGATGTGCTTTATCCTGCTAAAAGTTGCACAGACACTTGAAAATAATATTTATTATCCTGTAGTATGTGGTGTGGGGGATTCCATAAATGTTTACTAGATTCTTTTAGTTGATGCAACTGTTGAATTCTTCTACATATTTGCCGATATTCTACGTAGTTGTCTGTCCACTGTTGAGAAGGAGTGTTGAGGCCTTCCACTGTAACTGTGGATTTTTCTGTTTTTTCAGTTCACAGGTTTTGCTTCCCATATTTTGCAGCCCTGATGTTTCGTGAATACTCACCAGGACTGCTGGGGCTTCTCGGTGGACTGAGCCTCTTATCATTCTGTAATACTACTCTCTCTGCAACTAGTAATTTTATTTTCTCTGAAGTCTCCTTTATCTAATAGGTCTACTCCTTCTTTCCTCTGATTAATGTTATACTATTTATCTCTTCTGACTCTTTGACTTTCAGACTATCCACATGGTTACCTCTGAAGTGAGTTTCTTCATCAGAGCTTGGCCATCTTGTTAATCTACTCTGCCAATCTCTGGTTTTTAATTGGTGCATTTACACCATTTCCACTTAATGTAATTATGGATATCTCAGGGCTTAAGTCTGACATTTTATTTTTTGTTTCCTGTCTTTTAAAAAATTTCTCTGTTTGCTTTTTTTCTGCCTAAGTGTAAGTTACTTAAACATTTTTTAGCAGAATTTTTAAAAAGAATAAACGGTAAAACAATATAGACAATAGATGCAAAACATGATTCTTCAAAAATATTTTTTAAAATGGCAAAGCTTTAGCTATATTGACTAAATAAAAATAGAAAAGATACAAATAGCTCAAATCAGAAATCAGAGAAGAGCAGATGGCTTCACTGGAGAATTCTATCAAATATTTAAAGAAGAATTAACACTGATCCCTCTTAAACACTTCAAAAAAACCTGAAGATGAAGGTATATTTTCCAAGTCATTGCATGAGGCTGGTGTTACCTTGATGCCAAACCCAGACAAACACTCTACAGGAAAAGAAATCTGCAGACCAATATCCCTTATGAATATTGATGCAAAAATCTCAACAAAACACTAGTAAACAAAATTCAACAGCACATTAAAAGCATTGTACAATGTAACAAAGTAAGATTTATCCCTGGAATGAAAGGATGGTTTGACATAGAAAAATCAATCAATGCAACATACCTCATGAACAAAAGGAAGAAGAAAGAAAAACTTTTATCATCTTAATTGATGCAAAAAGTAACCGGCAAAATTCAACACCTTTTATGATATAAAACACTCAACAAACTAGAAATTGGGTCACATATCTCAACATAATAAAGGCCTTATATAAAAGCCCACATTAACATCATACTCAACAGTGAAAGACTAAAAACTTTTTCTCCAAGATCAGGAACAAATCAAGGATCCCTACTGCTGCCAATTCTATTCTGCACCGTACTAGACATCTGAGCTACAGCACTTGGAAGAAAAACAAGTCATCCAAATGGAAAAGGAAAAATGATCACTGTTCACAACCAACACTGTCTTACATTTAGAAAACCCCAAAGATTCAACAAAAAAATCTGTTAGAATTAACAGACGAATTGAGCAAATCCTGCCCACAAAGTTGCAGGATACAAAATTAACACTCAAAAATCAGTTTCATTTCTGTAAACTAACAATGAACAACCTGAAAAGGATACTGAGAAAAAAAATCTCATTTACAATAGCATCGTGAAGAATAAAACACATGGAATTAACTTAGCCAAGGAGGCAAAAGACTTGTACACTGAAAACTACAAAACATTGATGACAAAAATTAACACGCCATTGAAGAAAAGACATCTGTGCTCATGGATTGTTAGACTTAACATTGTTAGCATGTCCATACTACCCAAGGCTATCTACAAATTCAATGCAATCATTATCAAAATTCCAAAGACATCTTTACAGAAATAGAAAAATCCATCTTAAAATTCCTATAGAATGTCAAGGACCTTGAATAGCCAAAACAATCTTTGAGAAACGTTGGAGATTTCACAATCCCCAATTTCAAAACTTACTGCAAAGCTACATTAATCAAAGCAATGTTGCACTGGCATAAAGAAAGACATAGATCAATGGAACAGAATAGAGAGCAATGAAAGAAACCCTCACACAGGTGCTCAATTTCTAACAAAGCTATCAAGACCATTCGATGCAGAAGGGCCAATCTTTTCAACAAATGGTGCTGGGAAAACTGGAAATCAATTTGCAAAAATGAAGTGGAACCCTTATCTGACATCACACACAAAAATTAAATCAAAATAGATTACAAATCTGAATGTTACAGCTAAAATTGTAAAATTCTTATGATTAAAAATAGGGGGAATACTGCATGACACTGGATTTGGCAATGGTTTCGCAGACAGGACACCAAAAACACAGGCAACCAGACAAATAGACAAATGGAATAATATCAAAATTAACACCTTTTGTGTATCAGAGGACACTACCGAAGAGTGAAGATCCAACCCAGAGAATGTGAGAGAAAGTTTGTAAATCGTATATCTAATAGGGCGTTGACGTCTAGAATGCATAAGAACTACAACTGAGCCACAGAAAACAAGCAAACAAGCCAATCAAAGACTTGAGTAGATAGGACTCCAAGAAGATACATCCGTGACCCATCAGCTCGTGGGAGATGCCCAACAGGACCAGTGATTAGGGAAACGAAAATCAAACCTCAGTGTGACACCACCTCACACCCACTAGGATGGCTACTATAAAATACAAACAAGAAAATAAACAGAAAATTACAACTGGTGATGAGGATATGAAGAAATTAGAACCCTTGAGTACTATTGCTAGGAACATAAAATTTTGCAATGTTACGGGAAATCGCAACTCCTTATAATTTAAAAATTCAACTGCCACATGACCCAACAATGCTACTTCTGTGTATACACTCAAAATAACTGAAAGCAGAGATGTTAAAAGATGATCTGTGTTTGGTTTTCTGTTCCTGTGTCAGTTTGCTGAGAATGATGGCTTCCAGGTTCATCCATGTCCCTGCAAAGGATGCAAACTCATCGTTTTTGATGGCTGCATAATATTCCATGGTGTATATGTGCCACATTTTCGCTGTCCAGTCTATCATCGATGGGCATTTGGGTTGGTTCCAGGTCTTTGCTATTGTAAACTGT
>PVKV010028267.1:0-16339 GCA_004027835.1 Alouatta palliata | reverse complement strand
TTGCCATGTTGGCCAGGCAGGTCTTGAACTGCAGACCTCAGGTGATCTTATGAGACATTCAACTCCTTGGCCTCCTGAAGTGCTGGGATTACAAGTGTGAGCCACTGCACCCACCCTGGGGACAGGACATTCTTAATCTTCGGTCTGTGGACTCCAGGGAGCCCTTGAACTCTAAAGTTTTTGTGATTGGGGGTACATTTTCTGAAGGAAAGTGTGTTCACCTTCTGCCATATTCATTAGAGTTTCAAAAAAGGTTAAGAACCACTGCTGTAGACCCTATAATGCAGCTTTATAATCCATAAAAATGTAGGCTGGGCATGGTGGCTCATGTTTATAATCCCAGCAGTTCCAGAGGCTAAGGCAGGAGGATCCCTTGAGCCCAGGAATTCAAGGTAGCAGTGAGCTATGATTGCACCACTGCCCTGCAGCCTGGGTGACAGCCAGACCCTGTCTCTAAGAAAAAAGGTAATTGCTCAAGGCTTACCAAGGCAGTAAGAGACATAGGTACCCTTTCTAAAAGATTGACTTCATTAGTTTTTCAAGGGAACTGATTTTTTTTTTGAGGATAAATAGTATATTTTAATGACGTGCTATAGAAATCTTAGTTTCTGGCCGGGCGTGGTGGCTCACGCCTGTAATCCCAGCACTTTGGGAGGCTGAGGCGGGTGGATCACGAGGTCAAGAGATCGAGACCATCCTGGTCAACATGGTGAAACCCCGTCTCTACAAAAAAGAATACAAAAATTAGCTGGGCATGGTGGCACGTGCCTGTAGTCCCAGCTACTCGGGAGGCTGAGGCAGGAGAATTGCTTGAACCCAGGAGGCGGAGGCTGCGGTGAGCTGAGATCGCGCCATTGCACTCCAGCCTGGGGGTAACAAGAGTGAAACTCCGTCTCAAAAAAAAAAAAAAAAAAAAAAAAAGAAATCTTAGTTTCTTTTTTTGTCTCTAAGATAGGGGCTAGTTTTGCTTATAGTAAGGAAGCTGAAATTTGGTGAGCCCAATTTGACAAATACTCATTTCCTAATGTTTTCTTTCATTGAATTTTGTTTACAATATGTATTTTAGGTGCTCCAGAAATGGAACATTTTAAGTGTGTTTTCCTTCAGTGATTAGGTGTGTCAGCTGTATACTCATGCCTTTAGTAGGGTATTTTCAGGTAATAGTGTGTTTTGGAAGTGTAGGGTGTGCTTTCTGCCACAGAGTTGAGTTCTACCACTGAAAAAAGCATGTATTTAGGTAGATGTTTTCGGCCTCTGCCTAAAAAGTTTTATGGACTAAATCCAATCTGCAGATATATTTTCTTTGGCTCATACAGTGTTATAAATTTGAATTAGTTGTCAACATTTTAAAAGGAGATTTTGTACAAAAAGTTGGATTCAGGTTTTGAAAAATCAGATCTGGCAGCCATGGACCTGCTTTTCTGCGTTGCAGCAAATACCTTTTATAGTTGGAGAATGTCATCTTGTTTGCCCTAGACCCTACTGACAGTCTGACATGTGGCCCTGACATGGAGCAGGGTGTCAGTTGGTATTTACTATTTTGTATGTTTATATTACTAGTCTATTTTACATCTTTATATTACCTGTTCTGGATATATGATAGAAGTCTCTGATACCCCCATTCAAAGTCACTTTGCTGTCTTACATCACCAGTTACCATTTTTTCTGTCTTGGTACTTTATTTCCTTCCTTTGTTCTTAAAAAAAAAAAAAAAAAAGATTTTAGGATTTTAGGCAACTTTGAAAGATGGAGTTGAGGCCAGGCGTGGTGGCTTATGCCTGTAATCCAAGCACTTTGGAGGCCAAGGCGGGCGGATCACCGGAGGTCGGGAGTTCGAGACCAGCCTGACCAACATGGTGAAACCCCGTCATAAAAAAAAAAAAAAAAAAAAAGGAGTTGAAGCAATGGAGGGGAATCCCCAACACACTGAATTATGTTGTTTTCAAACTGAAGAAACCCAGACTTTTGGAAAGCACAGAGGCATTGGTCTGACCCTTGCCTGTGCCTTCTTTAGCTGGTATGTGTTCAGTGTCCTCACTTTTGTTCTGCTTGGTTTGCTTTACAGCATCTGGAATGTTGCCACTGCATAGCTTGGCCTGTCTCAGAAGATAGAATGCCACTCAGAGTTGTCGAATGTCTCATAAGACTTTTTGACCCTTGTCCTGAGACATAACAACTAAGGTTATTTTATTATTTTTTAAAATAATATATAGCTATGAAATCCATTGCATTGTTTTCAGTAATGCCATGACTTGTGTGTGTGTGTGAGGTTAACAACTCAATTTTCTTTTTCTCTGTGTTAGTAAAAAGAATGGCATGAATAAAGGATTGATAGAGGAATGCATAGAGTTGAGACTATGGTAAAGTTAAGGAGGAAGTTTCTTTACTCAAGGGTGTTCCTTTACCTTAGGGCTTCATAGAAGATGGTCCCAGTTTATCTAAAGAATATGACCTAGAGGCTGGACGCTTTGGTTCACGCCTGTAATCCCAGCACTTTGGGAGGCGGGCAGATCACGAGGTCAGGAGACTGAGATCATCCTGGCTAGCATGGTGAAACCCCGTCTCTACTAAAAATACAAAAAATTAGCTGGGCATGGTGGTGTGCGCCTGTAGTCCCAGCTACTTGGGAGGCTGAGGCAGGAGAATCACTTGAACCCAGGAGGCGGAGGTTGCAGTGAGCTGAGATTGTGTCACTGCACTCTAGCCTGGGTGACAGAGCGAGACTCCAACTCAAAAAAAAAAAAAAAAAAGGAATATGTCCTGGAATCTTTTTTTTTTTTTTTTTTTTTTTAAAGATGGGGTTTCACCATGATGGCCAGGCTGGTCTTAAACTCCTGACCTCAGGTGATCCACCCACCTCGGCCTCCCAAAGTGCTAGGATTACAGGCGTGAGCCACCGCACCCGGCCTTATGTCCTGGAATCTTGACTAATTCCTTTGGCTTGTAAGACTATTGGCTATCAGAAAAAAACTTTTGAAATGAAGGTGATTGAGGAATTGGTCAGATACTATCCTTGGGTTGCCCAATAGAAGAAGAGAACTCCACTTTGCGAGGCTGAGGCAGGTGGATCACCTGAAGTCAGGAGTTCAGGACCAGCCTGGCCACCATGGTGAAACCCCATCTCTGTTAAAAATAGAAAAAAATTAGTTGTGTGTGGTGGTGCACGCCTGTAATTCCAGTTACTCGGGATGCTGAGGCAGGAGAATCATGTGAACTTGGGAGGCGAGGTTGCAGTGAGCTGAGATTCTACTATTGCACTCCAGCCTGGGCAACAAGAGTGAGACTCTATCTCAAAAATCAAAACAAAACAAAACAAAAAACAGAATTAGTGGCTAGATATGGTGGCTCATGCCTGTAATCCCAGCACATCAGAAGTCCGAGGTGGATGGATCACTTGAGGTTAGGAGTTTGAGACTAGCCTGGCCAACATGGTGAAACCCCGTTTCTATTAAAAATACAAAAATTAGGCCGGGCGTGGTGGCTCACGCCTGTAATCCAAGAACTTTGGAGGCCAAGGCGGGTGGGTCACCTGAGGTCGGGAGTTCAAGACCAGCCTAACCAACATGGTGAAACCCCGTCTTTAAAAAAAAAAAAAAAATTTAGGCAGTTACAGTGGTGTGTGCCTGCAGTCCCAGCTACTCGGGAGACTGAGGCAGGAGAATCACTTATCACTTGAACCTGGGAGGTGGAGGTTGCAGTGAGCTGAGATTATGCTACTGCCCTCCATCCTGGGCAACAGAGATGACCCCGTAAAAAAAAAAAACGAAAAGGAAAAAAAATTAAAATTTTCAACATAAGAAATTCTTGTCTCAGGGATAAGACAATCCTTTACGTAGCTTTGCTTTATATACTCCTAAGTTCTTCATTCTTTTTTTTTTTTTTTGGAGATGGAGTTTCGCTTTTGTTACCCAGACTGGAGTGCAATGGCGCGATCTCGGCTCACTGCAACCTCTGCCTCCTGGGTTCAAGCAATTCTCCTGCCTCAGCCTCCCAAGTAGCTGGGACTACAGGCACGTGCCACCATGCTCAGCCAATTTTTGTATTTTTAGTAGAGACGGGGTTTCAGCATGTTGACCAGGATGGTCTTGATCTCTTGACCTCGTGATCCACCCGCCTCGGCCTCCCAAAGTGCTGGGATTACAGGTGTGAGCCACTGCGGGTCAAGGAGTTGCTGTATCATCTTGGCTTTGGCAGTTTGGATGTATCTTTGTACGCATGTATCTGTTGCACTTTTTTTTACAGTGTTCTGAAAGAGGCCTTCTTGACTTCTCTATAATGTACTCCTCTTCAAAAACTGTTACTGTTTCTCTCCCCAACCCTACATTGTTACTATATAACATTTATTTTAATCTATTTTGTTTCATCCTTTACCTCTTCAGAGAGTTAGCAGGGATTTGTTTGATACAGTGTTGAATCCAGTCCCTACCTAGAACATTCAGTCAAGTAAAAGAGGCATAGTGAATATTGAAAAAGGGATGAGTAAATGTGGAAATAACTGACTTGGTGGCAGTCTCTGAAAGTGCTTTAAGTCCTAGTTCCCTCAGATTCTGTTAAGTTAGTAGTGGAAAAGAATTTGTGCAGTGGTAGGTGAGTAGATTGCCAAGGGGCATGAGGGTACTTTCTGGAGTGATGGAAATAGTCTCTGTTTTGGTTGTGGTGGTGGTGAACTCAAACTGTATCCATTTTTTTTTTTTTTTTTTTAAAGACAAAATCTCACTCTGTTGTTCAGGCTGGAGTGATTCAACTTGGTCTTGGCTCACTGCACCCTCTGCCTTCCAGGTTCAGGTGGGCATGTACCACCACACCCAGCTAATTTTTATATTTTTAGTAGAGACAGGGTTTCCGCCATGTTGGCCAGGCTGGTCTTGAACTCCTGACCTCAGGTAATCTGCCCACCTTGGCCTTCCAAAGTGCTGGGATTATAGGTGTGAGCTACCACACCCGGCCAGCATTTTATTTTTAAAAAGATAAGACTGATAAGTCCCCTAATACTATGCTGGCCCTACCCTCAGGTTTATTAAAGCAGCGCACACATTTTATGAGACCCTTCGTAGGGGCAGGGAAGTGTCTTCACTTTTTTTCCTCCCTGCTCAAAAACAGATGCTGGTTGAAAAAATTCAGACATTACAGAAATAGGTAATGTAGAAAGTAAAAATTTCTCGTAATGTTATCTCCAGGCCAGTGTTTGGATATATAGAAGAGATTTTTACTGTTTTGGTTTGTCATATGTATATATATTTTTTCCTTTGCTACAAGGTGTAGGTATTTCTGAATAGTAAAGGTAAATAGGAACCATGGAGGAGAAACCATGGTTAAATATTAAACCATAATATTTAGCATCTTGCTTCAGAAGAACCTAAATTGTAAAAGCCCGTTCTGATATTCTTTTTTTCCTTGGAAATTTAGAAGATGACATTCTTGGGTTAATGGTGAATGCTTTGTCTTATTCATAATGTAGAACCTTGCTTGCCTCTTCTCTTCCTTTATTTGTCTTTTTTTTGGGGGTGGGGGGTCAAACTGTTTTTTATTTCAGGGAAAGGGCAGGGGAGGGGAGCTCAGTCTTTCTTGGCAGCGGCTTTCCTCATGGCGGCCAGGACATTGCTTAGCTCCTCCCACTTACTCTTGGCGTGGATGTGTGTCTCCACCCTTTTCTTTTTGCTTTTTTTAATTTAAAAAAATTTTTTTATTTCTATTTTTCTATTTTTTGAAAAGACGGGGTTTTACCATGTTGGTCAGGCTGGTCTTGAACTCCCGACCTCAGGTGATCCGCCTGCCTTGGCCTCCAAAGTTCTTGGATTACAGGCGTGAGCCACCACGCCCGGCCTTCTTTTTTTTAATTTCTGTTTTTTAATTTTTTAAAAAGACGGGGATCTCCACCCTTTTCTTGATGAACTTGAGGACCTGTTTGTCCTTGGAGACCTTAAGTAACTCCCTGGCATGCCGCTTGTACGGGGCGGAGCCACACCTCCCGGATTATGTCCCGCATGAAGTTGGTGTGTTTGTTTGGTTAGATGCCTGCCGTTGCAGCTGTGCCTGGGCTTGCTCGAGTTCTTGGTTACCTTGTGGCCCTTGTTGAGGCCCACGGCCATAGGGTAGCAAAGAGCCATGGCTGCTGCTCTCCAATGGTGGCTGTGTCCTTTTTTTTTTGATACGGAGTCTCCCTCTGTCTGGATGGAGTGCAGTGGTGCAATCTCAGCCACTGTGCCTGGCCCATATTTTCTTTTTCTATGAAGATTTTGACACCATAGGTATTTGTATGTGGAAACAAGAAGATAGTTATTTATTAGCTATTTGGAAAAGGAAAGTATTCGTAAGAAGTTAAATCTGAAAGAACAATGAGAAACACTCAGAACTCAACCCATGGCAGTTGGAAAGAACAAAGGGTATCAATAAGGCAGTATTTTAAGATAGTGAAGGAAGAATGGTGTAGTTATTCAATAAATGGTTCTAGAACAATTGGTTGACCATTTTGAAAATTCGATTATTGGGGCTGGGTGAGGTGGCTCATGCCTATAAGTCCGACACTTTGGGAGGCCGAGGCAGGCGGATCACTTGAGGTCGGGAGTTCAAGACCAGCTTGACTAACGTGGAGAAACTTCATCTCTAATAAAAGTATAAAACTTAGCCAGGTGTGGTGGCTCATGCCTGTAATCCCAGCTACTTGGGAGTCTGAGGCAGGAGAATTGGTTGAACACAGGAGGCGGAGGTCACTGTGAGCTGAGATTGCACCACTGCACTCCAGCCTAGGCAATAAGAATGAAACTCTGCCTCTAAAAAAAAAAAAAAAATTAGATTATTAATACTGACAAAATAAGACTGAAATGAAAACCAGAGAGATACAGGTGAAATCGAGATACTGTTTTTTACCTGAGATTTTCACCATGACAAAAAATATATGATGGTTATTGTTACTGAAGGTTTGGGGAAATTCTCAAACACTGCTGATAGCAATATAAATTGCTGTAGCCTTTTCTAGAGGACAGTAGTATGTATCTGTAGTTTGAGGAACACACCTTAAGGACTTCCTGTTGGACAGGTCCTTAAAGATAAGAATAATCACAGTATTGCCGGGCGCGGTGGCTCACGCCTGTAATCCCAGCACTTTGGGAGGCCGAGGCGGGTGGATCACAAGGTCAAGAGATCGAGACCATCCTGGTCAATATGGTGAAACCCCGTCTCTACTAAAAATACAAGAATTAGCCGGGCATGGTGGCACGTGTCTGTAGTCCCAGCTACTAAGGAGGCTGAGGCAGGAGAATTGCTTGAATCCAGGAGGCGGAGGTTGCGGTGAGCCGAGATCGCGCCATTGCACTCCAACCTGGGCAACAAGAGCGAAACTCCGTCTCAAAAAAAAAAAAAAAAAAAAAAAAAAAAAAAGAATAATCACAGTATTATTTAGGTAAGTGAAAAATTGATAGCAACCTAAGTGTATGCCACCATGGGACTGCTTATGGTACATTTATATAGTGGAATGCTAGGTAGAAAAGAGATGTAGACTGGAAAGTCATATTTATTGACATTATACAGTGAGTTAAAAAAAGTCCAGAACTAATGCTTTTGTTTGGTTTGAAAACCTTTATGTCGGCCAGGTGCCATGGCTCACACCTGTAATCCTAGCACTTTGGGAGGCCGAGCTGGGCAGATTGCCTGAGCTCTGGAGTTCGAGACCAGCCTGGGCAACATGGTGAAACCCTGTCTCTACGAAAGTACAAAAAATAAAAAATAAAAAGCAGGCAGATGTGATGGTGGGCGCCTGTAATCTCAGCTACTCAGGAGGCTGAGGCAGGAGAATTGCTTGAACCCAGAAGGTGGAGGTTGCAGTGAGTCAAGACCGTGCCACTGTACTCCAGCCTGGCCAACTAAATGAAACTCTGTCTCAAAAAAAAAACGCCAAAAAAACCAAAAACACCAAAACCTTTATGTTGGCCGAGTGCAGTGGCTTACTCCTATAATCCCAGCACTTTGAGGGGCCGAGGCGGGCTGATCACGAGATCAGGAGTTCGAGATCAGCCTGGCCAACACGGTGAAACCCCGTTTCTACTAAAAATACAAAAATTAGCCAGACGTGGTGACAGATGCCTGTAGTCCCAGTTATTCTGGAGGCTGAGGCAGGAGAATCACTTGAACCCATTAGGTGGAGGTTGCAGTGAGCCAAGACTGTGCCACTGCACTCCAGCCTGGGTGACAGAGTGAGACTTTGTCTCAAAAAAAAAAAAAAAAAAAAAAAAACCCTTTATGTCAGACTTTGGGAGGCTGAGGCAGGCGGATCACCTGAGGTCAGGAGTTCGAGACCTGCCTAGTGAGCATGGTGAAACCCCGTCTTACTAAAAATATGAAAAATTAGCTGGGCATGGTAGTGGGCATCTGTAGTCCCAGCTACTCAAGAGACTGAGACAGGAGAATCACTTCAAGCCGGGAAGCAGAGGTTGCAGTTAGCCAAGATGGTGCCCCTGCACTCCAGCCTGGGTGAAAGAGTGAGGTTCTGTTGCAAAAACAAAAAACAAAACCAGGTTTGATGCGATGGATCACGCCTGTAATCCCAGCACTGTGGGAGGCTAAGGCAAGTGGATCACCTGAGGTCAGGAGTTTGAGACCAGCCTGGCGAACTTGGTGAAACCTCGTCTCTATTAAAAATATAGAAGTTAGCCAGACGTGATGGCCGGGCTCCTGTAATCCCAGCTACTGGGGAAGCTGAGGCAGGTGAATTGCTTGAACCTGGGAGGTGGAGATTGCAGTAAGCCAAGATGGTGGCACTGCACTCCAGTCTGGGTGACAAAGTGAGACTGTCAGAAAAAAGAAAAGAAACAACTAGGTAGTCTTGATTTGTTGCTTAGGCCTCAGTGCAATGGCATGATCATAGCTCACTGTAGCCTCGAACTCTGCAGCGCAAGTGATCGATCTTCCTGCATCAGACTCCTGAGTAACTGGGACTGCAGGTGTATACTACCATGCCTGGTGATTTTTCAGATTTTTTCTAGAGACAGGGTCTGGTTTTGTTGCCCAGGATAGTCTTAAACTCCTGACCTCCAGCCATCTGCCCACCTCACCTTCCTCAGAATACCGGGATTATAGGGGTGAAACATCGTGCCCAGCCTGAACTAGAATTTAGATTGATGTAAGCACCACATTTGATGTTACTTGATTTTTCTGTTTGTGGGAAATTGGGAAATTAGGCATTAACTACTTGCCTATGAGTGTTACACATTTACTGGAATGGAAATATGTGGCATGAAAAATCTTTTTTGATTGGTGTCATTTTTGGATTTCCTATCCAGATTATTTTTTTAGGGGTACACTAATTTATTGCTTAGATTGGGGTTTCAAGTGTTATCTTCATGATACTGGGTATTTATGATCAGTGAGCTAAAGCTTGTTTTGTGTCTATTTTGGGGGATGTGGTAGGCAGATCTCTTCCCACTGGTTAGTGTTATTACAGCTGTTGTGATGATCTCATTGAATGTCGCTAAAATGGACTTTCAGTCAGCAACATTTTTGGATTTAGTGTAATAAGCTGGCTTTTTTTTTTTTTTTTTTTTTTTTTTTAAGACAAGGTCTCACTCTATTGCCTAGGCTGGAATGCAGTGGTACAGTCACAGTATACTGCAGCCCCTTGAACTTCTGGGCTTGAGAGGTGACTCCTGAGTGATCCTTCCACCTCAGCTTCACAAGTAGCTGGGACTGTAGGTGCATGCCACCATGCCTGGCTGTTTTTTATTTTTTGTAGAGACAGGGTCTCCCTGTGTTGCCAGGCTGGTCTATTTTTTTTTTTTTTTTCTTTTTTTTAAAGAGATGGGGTTTCACCATGGCCAGGATGGTCTTGATCTCCTGACCTAGTGATTCACCTGTCTTGGCCTCCCAAAGTGTTGGGATTACAGGTGTGAGCCACTGCACCCGGCCTTACTAATTTTTTTATATTTTTTCTTTCTTTCTTTCTTTTTTTTTTTTTCAGGGGCTGACAGACACCTCATACAGGAATTTTTTTATATTTTTTCAGAGTCTCACTACGTCACCCAGGCTGGAGTGCAATGGTGTGGTCTTGGCTCACTGCAACGTCTGCCTCCCAGGTTCAAGCGATTCTCCTGCCTCAGCCTCCTGAATAGCTAGGATTACAGGTGTGGGCCACCACACCTGGCTAATTTGTATAATTTCAGTAGGGACAGGGTTTCACTGTGTTTGCTAGGCTGGTCTTGAAATTTTGACCTCGTGATCCACCTACCTCGGCCTCTCACCCAAAGGGCTGGGATTACAGGCATGAGCCATTGCCCCTGGCCTGGTCTTTTTTTTTTTTTGGAGGCAAAGTCTTGCTCTGTCACCCAGGCTGGAGTGCAGTGGTGCAATTTCAGCCGACTGAACACCCCCTGGGTTCAAGCAGTTCTCCTTCACCCCCTCAAGTAGCTGGGATTACAGGCTTCTGCCGCCATGCCCAGCTAATTTTTATGTTTTTAGTAGAGATGAGTTTTCACTGTGTTGCCTAGGCTGGTCTGGAATGCCTGTGTTCAAGTAATCCTCCCACCTCCGCCTCCCAAAATTCTGGGTTTACAGGCATGAGCCACCTTACTTGGCCAAACTGGCTTTTACAGTTCATCATCCCTGTAAGGCCTTTGTTTCCCTGGTTCTGGGTTAAGTTAATCACTGTGCATCGAGTGTATTATTCTAGAAGGAAATACAATATCTTTGATTTATTTTTTCCTTTAACATTTTATTATGAAGGATTTTAGGCATACAGAAAGTTGACCAGTTACACAGTACGGTGAGACCTACATGTCTGTCACCTAGATTTTACATTTGTTAGCATTTGCTTAATTGTCATGTCACTTCTTTCTACTAATCAATTCATTTTACAATTTTTGTGGCAAAATATGTATAACATAAAATTCTATCATCTTAACCATTTGTTTTTGTGGATATGTTTCACATTTTATTTACATTTTAAGACTAACTTAGTTCTCAAAATCACATATCCCTGTATGTGTTTTTTTGGCTGTTGTTAACTTCACATAAACACATGGTTTGTTACACACAGAATATAAACAAATATTTACCATGTCTGTTACATGTAACACATAAGAACAGCTTTTTACAGAAATTCATCAACCCTCCTATATTAAGGTTCTCCAGAGGGACTGAACCAAAGGAGAGAGAGAGATATATATATATAAAAGGGAGTTTATTAGGGAGAATTGGCTCTCACGATAACAAGGTGAAGTTCCATGATAGCTGTCTGCAAGCTGGGGAAAGAGAGAAGCTGGTTTCGTGGCTCAGTCCAAGTCCAAAGGCCTCAAAACCAGGAAGCCAACAGTGCGGCCCTCAGTTTGAGGTGAAAGGCCTGAGAGCCCCTGCGAGGCCTCTAGTGCAAGTCCTAGAGTCCAAAGGCTGAAGAACTTGGAGTTTGATGTGTAAGGGCAGGAGAGGAATCCAAGCTTCTGGCACAGCATGAGAGAGTGAGCACATTCAGCAAGCAATCTGCTTATCCCCCTTCCGTCTGCTTTGTTTAGCTGTGCTCGGAGCTGATTGAATGGTACGCCATCCACATTGAGGGTCCAGCTGAACGTGTAGACTAGTTCCTCTCACAGTCCACTCACTCACATGTCAGGCTCCTCTGGCACCACCCTCACAGACATACCCAGAAACAGTGCCTCATCAGCCATCTAGCCATCCCTCTGTCCGGTCGGCACTTAACATTAACCATCACAACCCTCGCCATTTTTTTGGTATAAATACAGGTATCAAGATAATTCTGGACATATTTTGGATTTTTATTTTTGTCTTTTAATTTTCTTTTTCTTGTACATATTTTGGATGCTACTAAAAGCACCTGCACCACTTCAAAAATTAACATAATTTGTGATAATATTCATTGTACCTGCTACTTTAAACAGTTTTGGCTGCAGCTGTTTTACTAAGCAAAATGGATAAAGCATGCCATTTCTGTTTTTCCTTAAGATTTTTAGTTTTCAGAAATACATTCTGCTGCGATCTCATACTTCTAGCAGTGCTTTTTATCTTGTAAACTTGAATTCTGTCTCCAGGTTTATGTTTAAATGACAGTGCCCTAACGAGAAGAAAAAAATTGTGCTGTATTTTTCTTCCCATTACCTGAAAACATAATGGATATATATGTGTGTATATATATGTGTGTGTGTGTGTGTATATATATATATGTGTGTGTGTGTGTATATATATATATTTATATAAATATATATATAAAACATATTCTTACAGATGTCCGAGTCATGTTTACAAGCAGAAATTCTTTTACTTTATGTGAGTATTTTGCATTGTGATATTTAATTAAAACATTAACATGAGTAGAAAGTTGACTTAAGTTTAAAATCTGCTAAATTTTTCTTTCTTTTTTTGAGATGAAATCTCACTCTGTCGCCCAGGCCGGAGTGCAGTGGTGCGATCTCGGTTCACTGCAGTCTCTAATCTCTGCCTCCTGGGTTCAAGTGATTCTCCTGCCTCAGCCTCCAGAGTAGCTAGGAGTACAGGCACCCACCGTCATGCCCAGCTAATTTTAGTATTTTTAGTAGAGACGGGGTTTCACCATGTTGGCCATGCTGGCCTGGAACTCCTGACCTCAGGCAATCCGTCCACCTCAGCCTCCCAAAGTGCTAGGATTATAGGCATGAGCCACTGCACCTGGCCAAAATCTGCTAAAATTAATTGTCATGGTTTTACTTTTGGTGGCTGTGGAAGCTGCTTGTTTTCTTTGGATGTCATTAGATGTCTTAGCTCTTAACGTACAACTTTAATGCTATAGGGATTTTGCCATTTTGCTATCATTGGTATGCTCCATGCATCCACCAGTCCATTGGAATTATTTATTCCATTCATAATAATTTTTGTTATAAACCTAATTGATGGAGCTTCTGGGTATTTAGGTCTACATTCTACTTTCAGGTTATATATTCTGCTTTCATTTTTTGTTTGTTCGTTTGTTTTTTTTTGAGACAGTCTTGTTCTGTCGCCAGGCGCCAGGCTGGAGTGCAGTGGCGTAATCTCAGCTCACTGCAACCTCCGTATCCCGGGTTCAAGCAATTCTGTCTCAGCCTCCCGAGTAGCTGGGACTGCAGGCGCATGCCACCACGTCCAGCTAATTTTTGTATTTTTTTAAATAGAGACAGGGTTTCACCATATTGGCTAGGATGGTCTCACTCTCTTGACCTTGTGATCTGCCTGCCTCAGACTCCCAAAGTGCTGGGATTACAGGCATGAGCCACTGCGCCCGGCCCATTTATTTGTTTTTTGAGACAAGTTCTCACTGTCACATGGGCTGGGGCGCAGTTGCATGAACATAGTTCACTGCAGCTTCAAACTCCTGGGCCCAAATGATCCTCCTGCTTCAGCCTCTGGAAAGCTGGTGCCACAGGTGTGCGCCATGATGCCTGGCTAATTTTCTTTGTTTTGTAGAGACTGAGTCTTTCCATGTTTCCCTGGCTGATCTTGAACTCCTGGGCTCAAGCCATCTTCCTACCTCAGCCTCTCAGAGTGCTAGGATTAAGCCATGTGTTTTGATTTTCTAAGGCATATAGATAGATTTGTCAGTCTACCTTTATGGCTTATACTTATAAAATTTTGTTTGAAGCCAGGCGCGGTGGCTCATGCCTGTAATCCCAGCACTGAGGCTGAGTTGGGCAGATCACCTGAGGTCAGGAGTTTGAAACCAGCCTAATTAACATCGAGAAGCCCCTTCTACTAAAAATACAAAATTAGCCAGGTGTGGTGCATGCCTATAATCTCAGCTACTTGGGAGGCTAAGCCAGGAGAAGCACTTGAACCTAGGAGGTGGAGGTTGCAGTGAACTGAGATCGTGCCATTGCACTCCAGCCGGGGCAACAAGGGTGAAACTCCTTCTGAAAAAAAAAAATTGTTTGAAATCTTTCCTCACCGTGAATTCATAACAGATATTCTCCTCTGTTTTCTTCTAAAAAGTTGAAGCTTTTGACAGTTAGTGTTTATTTTTTTAATTTCTTATTTTATTTTATTTTGAGACAGACTAGGTGTGGTGGCTCGCACTTGTAATCCCACCACTTTGGGAGGCTGAGGCAGGAGGGTTGCTATTATCATGCCACTGCACTCCAGCATAGGTGACAGTAAGACCCCATCTCTAAAAACAAAAACAGAAGGCTGGTTGTGGTAAGCTGTTAATGTTGCTTATAAATGCTTTGGAAGTGTGTTTTGTGAGGAACTGTCGAGTGGCCAGGAGGCCTTGGGATTGATCTTTTGTGGGAAGGAAGAAGGGTTGCCATTTGTTAATGGTGTTTGTAAATTGCTATGGAGTTAATATTAGCTGCAAAGCAGCTACTAATTTATTTTCTAGAACTAGGAGAATCAGATAATATGGACATTTTGGATAGGCATGTTTTTAAGATTTCCAAAATTGGTAAGATTATTTCTAATTAGGAAGTTTGGTTGAAAATAAGTTTCTGAACTCTGTCAAATCTAGTATCTACTTCCAATTTGTAATTAAAAAAAGAAGAAATCTTCAAAGGATTTTGGCTTCGTAGATTCTCTAGCATGAGCAAACTAATGTATCCAAAACTGAATTGAAACTTTCATCTAAATTATTTATACTTTTTTCTTAGCTTTGCTATAGTCAGTGTCAGACCGATTTCTTAGTCAGTTAGTTTTGAAACCTTGGTCCCTTTTCTCTTTGTCACTTCTAAGTCTAGTCAGTTATTTGTTGAATGCCATGTATGTGTAAAGCAGTTTCAGATTTCACTACTGTGAGTTGTCATTTCCATTGCCTTTGGATGCCTAGTTAGGAAAGCTCCTTTCTCATTTCTAACTGTACAAATTTTATGTGTTCTTTAAGAGCCAGGTTAACTACTGAGTCTTCCTCTTGAAACCTTACTTTGTTCCTCTAGTTGTAAGTGGCCTTTGCCACTGTACCTCTCTGGTGATGCTCAATTCTGGCATGTATTATGTATATCTCTGTGTCTGATGCCCCTCCCCCAATCTTTTTTTTTCTTTTGAGACAGAGTCTTGCTCTGTTGCCCAGGCTGGAGTGCAGTGGTGTGATCTTGGCTCACTGCAACCTCCACCTCCTAGGTTCTTGGAATCACCCTCCTGAGTAGCTGGGACTACAGGTGCATGCCACCACACCCGGCTAATTTTTTGTATTTTGGTAGAGACGTGAGCTCCTGAGCTCAGGCAATCTGCCCGCCTCAGCCTCCCAAAGTGCTAGGATTATAGGTGTGAGCCACCATGCCTGGCCTCCAGCTAGGATTTTGTGTATTTCACTACCTCTTCCCCACCCCAACCAAGATCACGTATCTTTCAGTCAGTAACAATTTTGAATAAATTTAAGATTATAGTGCATCTGATAATAAGTGGTGGTTCTGAGTACTTTCCATGTATTAACCATTTAATTATTCCCTGTAATCCTAGGGAAAGGTATGAATACAGTCTGCATATTACAGATGAAAGTGAGGCAAAGAAAGATGAAACAGATCCAGGATTGCACAGCTAGTAAAGAGGGTAGAGCTGGATTCAGTCCTAGAGTCTGGTTCTAGAGCATGTAAATCTTTTTTTTTTTTTTTTTTTTTTTGAGACGGAGTTTCGCTCTTGTTGCCCAGGCTGGAGTGCAATGGCGCGATCTCGGCTTATCGCAACCTCCGCCTCCTGGGTTCAAGCAGTTCTCCTGCCTCAGCCTCCTGAGTAGCTGGGACTACAGGCGCACGCCACCACACCAGCTAATTTTTGTATTTTTAGTAGAGATGGGGTTTCACCACGTTGACCAGGATGGTCTCGATCTCTTGACCTCGTGATCCACCCGCCTCGGCCTCCCAAAGTGCTGGGATTACAGGCGTGAGCCACCGCGCCCGGCCTAGAGCATGTAAATCTTTATCCCTTTTTTCCTTCTTTTTTTTTTTTTTCTAGACTGACCAAGATTTGTCCTTTTTTTCATTGAACTCCAAGGCAACTGGGGCAGGCAGACTGGTGCATGAGAGGATAAACAATATTATATCTGAAAATTTCAAGCACAGTGTATAGGAATATGTATAGAGTGTCATTAAAGAAAAGTGGAATGATCTTGGCTCACTGCAACCTCTGCCTCCTGGGTTCAAGTGATTCTCCTGCCTAAGCCTCCTGAGTAGTTGGGACTACAGGTACACACCACCATGCCCAGCTAATTTTTGTATTTTAGTAGAGACGACATTTCACCATGTTTGCCAGGCTTGTCCCAAACTCCTGATCTCAAGTTATCTCTTCACCTTAGTGTCCCAAAGTGCTGGGATTACAGATGTGAGCCACTTCGCCCAGCCTTTTTCTTTCTTTCTTTTTTTTTTTCTTTTCTTTTCTTTCTCTTTCTTTTCTCCTTTTTTTTTTTTTT
>PVKV010028266.1:0-25219 GCA_004027835.1 Alouatta palliata | reverse complement strand
ATCTCGGCTCACCGCAACCTCCGCCTCCTGGGTTCAAGAAATTCTCCTGCCCCAGCCTCCCAAGTAGCTGGGACTACAGGCACGTGCCACCATGCCCAGCTAATTTTTGTATTTTTAGTAGAGACGGGGTTTCACCATGTTGACCAGGATGGTCTCGATCTCTTGACCTCGTGATCCACCCGCCTCGGCCTCCCAAAGTACTGGGATTACAGGTGTGAGCCACCGCGCCCGGCCTGTCCTGACTTTTCTTTGCTCCTGACCTCCCCAGCTCTCTCCCCCAGCAGCTCCACCCAAGGTTGCCCAGAACTGAGGCGCATCCTAACTTCCCAGAAGGCTGAGTTTCCAGGTGCAGAATTGCTCCTGACCAGATTACCCATCCATGAGAAGCCATTTCAGTTCTCCTCCCACGGTAACATGCGCAGGTACCTCAACTGTCTTCCCTCCAGCTGTTCACAAGGCCAGGCCTGGCCCTGCAAGGTGGCTTCAGCAGCAAAGGTGGAGAAAGGGGAGAGGAAGGAGAAGAGAGGAGGGAAATGATTACAGGAGCCACAGTGTATCTTCATTCCAGCCTCAGGTTCCCTTTTTGTTCTGAGTAGCTCATAGCCTGTATACTACCAGTGATGAGCCCAACAACAGAAATGGAAGTTAACATGCATAGGGGTGGCTCTCAGAGGGGGCAGCTTCCTCCACCCTAACCACCCAGGCGTCACTTGGCAATGTCTGGAGACACTTTTGGTTGTCACAACTTGGAAGGCGGTGCTCATGGCATCTAGCAGGTAGGGGCCATGGAAGCTGCTAATGTCCTACAATGCACAGAATGCCCCCACCCCCGGCAACAATGAAAAATTATGCAGCTCAAAATGTCAATAGTGCCAAGTTTTCTCACAAATGCCTGGTTTATAGTGTGCCTACTGCATGGCAGGAGCTGTGCTAAGTGGTCAGTACATGCACGACTAATTTAATCTTCACACTCTTCTTTGAGCTGGATATTATCATTACACCCACTTTACAGATGAGGCTACTGAGATTGGGAGAGGTGAAGTGGCCTGCTCATGGTCCACAGCTGTGGAGGGCAGAGGCAGTGCTTGAACTTGGGTCTGCTTGACTTCACTACACCGAATGGTCTTTGTGGGCCAGCTGGCACTGTGCTGTAGCAGCAGACAGGGTGACTGATACAAACCTCACGACAAAGGCTCGGTGGGCGAGAATGGCCCAGATGTGATCTTGGTCTCCCAGACTCCTCAGTTTCTGAGTTTCTTGTGCGGTGGAGCAGAGGGGAGCTGACAAAGAGGGTGGGGGGTGTCTTCTTTGCTGTGCTCAGTTGCCTGGCTTAGGCCAGTGCCCTGGGCGTCCTCTGTGGCTGGCAAGCTGGCAGCCGAGGAAACGCGTGGTGCAGCCGATGCTATTGTGTCTGATGTGATGTTCCCAAGCTAAAGCTGGGCTGTTCTTTACTACACTGGGAGTATGTTCTCTGCCTGTGCATGCTTGTGGATGCGAGCTTGCCTATGTGCACTTACCCGTAAGTGCCACGGTGGTCTATAGCTATATGTGCCTGTGTGCTCTGTGTCTTTGGTTTAGGTTTGCCTTTGTCCATGTGGTGTCTCGTTCTCTCTTTATTTGCTTATGTGTTTGACTATACAGGCAAATATGTCTGCATGCATATCTCTATCTGATTATATTAGAGCTGGGCATCCAGGTGTGTGTGTGTGTGTGTGTATGTGTCTGTGTGTGTGTGTGTGTGTGTGTGTGTCTGTGTGTGTGGTATGCAGGTGACTGTGAGCTGTGGTGGTTGTATCCATGTGTGTATGAAGTGAGTCTGGGTGTGTGTGTGCACATATGAAGGTGTAATGGTGTGCTTTTGTGTACATATATTTTGGAGGGACTGTACATGTGTGTCTATATATGTATCTATGTGTGAATAATGTATACCTGTGATGTGTAAACTGTGTGGCTTTGTGTACATGTATATAGAGGTGGCTGGGTGCAGTAATTGCTGTGTGTGTGTGTGTGTGTGTGTGTGTGTGTGTGTGAGAGAGAGAGAGAGAGAGAGAGAGAAGGAGAGAGAGAGAGAGACGGGCTCCAGGCTATTACCAACACAGAAGCTGCAAAAACACTCCAAGAGTGTCAGCCTCTCCTTAGCTCAGAAAAGATGAGCACAGGGCGAGGAGCTTGACCCAGGCCTTCCCTCCCCATCCTCACCACCCCAGCCTGCCCCCACAGGGCCAGCTGTCAGGGACAGAGGGCCTCAGGCCTCACCTCCCTGCCAGCCAGTCTCTAAGGCTAAACATTTACCGAGGCCTGAGGCCATGTTTGCTTAAACCTCCGGGGTCACTGCACACATGTGATCTGTTTTGGATGGCTTCTCTTCTGCAGGCTGAGAGGAGCAGGTGCCGGCTTGGCAAGGTACCTGGGGTTGTAGCCTCCTTCCATGAGATGCGCTGCTGAAATCAAGGTTTGCTTCATTTCACAAGAAGTTTAACCTCAGCAACATATTCACTGACTTACTCTTTTAGAATGATGTGCCCTAAACTCTAGTGTCTTTGCCAAACACTGTATATCTTCTGTAACTATACTTAGCACTTTTCTTTAAATTGACTGCTTTTAAAAATGTAAATACCCATTTTAGCTTTATTCAAAGCAATTTCATCTTGTGTAATCAAGGGTTAGATATGCTAATTATATGTTTATATATATTTTTATATCTTTAAGACATATGAAAATAAAAAGCATTGAGTCCTCTGCTCTGTTGCGTCACCTTGCTGGCCCTGTGCCAGGAATGGAAATGCCTCCGAGGCTGCCTTGCCTTCTGCTTTAAAGGTAGCAATCTATTTCAGGAGATCTTATTTCCATACAACTTGCCAGGAAGACACCTTTTGCATAAAAACCGGCAGGTCTGGTATACCTGGGAGAGAGATTTCCAAATCCCCAGATGGAGAGTGTGTGTTTCCTGGGTCTGGCAGGAGGTTGGGGACCTCTGGAGGCTGCAGAAGTGTTTCTCCAGACCTCTGTGCCCTTCTTCCTCCTTGGTCAGGATCCTCCCCTGGGGACCTGGCTCTGTGGTATCACTGCCTTGGTAGTCCTGAGCAGACTCAGGCACAGAGCCTCCTTCCTTTGTGGGGGGAGAGAATAGGAGGGAGGGGAGAGAAAGGAAGAGGAGAGGAGAATGGAGGGGGATGGGAAGGGAGGCAGATGCCCAGACAGATGGGCCTGGCCATGGGCTCTGCAGGCCTAATGAATTTCCTTTCTCGGCCCTCAGGCAGGTCAGTAAATGAGACCAGCCACAGCATCTGGGATGACTCCAGGATGAGGCTAATAAATCGGGCCTAGAATGAATCCTGGTTCCCTGGAGATGGAATAGGTAGGCCAGGCAGCAGGGAAGCTGGAAGGGCTGAGAGAAGCCCCAGCAGCAGCCAGCCATTCAATGGTGCTGGAAGGAGCTCCCTTCCAACAAGAGTCAGTGGCTTCCAGAGGCACGGGCTGTGCAGGGTGGAGTCCCAGAGTGCAGAGGTGAGTGGGGCAAGTTCTCCCAGTGGCCTGGCTTGCTGACCTCTGGGCCTCGGCACAGGGACACCCTCCCCAGCTGTGATTTAATTTATTCCTGCCAACCTACTAGTCTCAGTTCAGGCATCACCTCCTCCCTGGGGAAGGAAGCCTTCCTGGACCCTTAGGGGTCACATCCATACAGCCCTAAAGATTCCCTGAACTTCTGCCATCAGCCCACCCATCACATCAGGCTGTGTTTCCGCCTCTCCTGGAATGCAAGCTTATGGAGACAGAGATGAGCTGCAGCCCCAGTGGCCAGTGATGTGCCTGGCATCTAGTAGGTGATACTGATATTCACTGATATTATGAAGTTGAATGAAAGAGAGGAGAGAGAAGAGAAGGCAGCAATGTTGGTAATTATCTGGGGGAGCAAACCAAACTTGTCCCTGGACAGAGGGGGCTGGAAGAGGTCTATGCCTTTCTGGCAACCCAGGACCCTGGGGACACTCAGTTGCTCAAGAGTGGCCCCATTCCCCTAGAGATGGGACCTCGGGCCAGGTATTCACCTTCCTGAGACCCCGGAAGTTTCCTTACCAAAAGGAACCTTTGAGAATGTCTGGGTTGTGGGAATCGAATTAGGTAAGCTATTCGGAAATGCTCTGGCAGGCATCGAGTCCTTTACTGCTGTGAAGCGTTCGCTGTGAAATCACACCATCCCTCAGCTGGATGAAACGTGAAAGAATAAAGTGTTGAACTGAATTTTGCAGTTGAGCAGCTGAGTTCAGATGAGGGTAGTGAACGTCCGGTGCTCATACACTGGTGAGGTAGACCATTCACTGATAGCCCAGGTTTTGGAGCTAACCTGCCTGCGTCAGAATCTGGTTGTGACTCAGGAACTGTGTGCCTGTGGGTATGTCATTTACTCTTTCTGAGCCTCTACTCTCTATAAGACCAGGCTCTGAACAGCACCTACTTCAGGGTGCTGTGTGCTGTGCAGAGTATGAAACAAAACATTTCTAAAACCACTTGTTTCTTGATTGCCTGCTATGAACCAGGCATTGTAGTTTTGGAAATTAAGCAGGAAACGTATCACAGAAAAAAAACCCTGCTTTTAGAAAGCAGTATATTCTAGAGGGAAGGAATAAATGACGGAAACGACTTTTTTTAAGGTAACAATGTCAGTGTTTTAGTGCTGATAAATGCTGGGAGGGAAAGGCAAGCTGAGGGCGAGGGGGCATTCGTGTGCTTCTGTGTGGGTAATGTGTGGGGTTTGCAAGCTCAGGTTGGGAAGCTGAGGAAGTCTTCCCCGAGAAGGTCTTTTGACTAAAGCCCCTGAGCACGGAGCTGGCCAGAGGGACCACTCAGGAAAAGATACTCTCAGAGTAACTAAGAAACAGAGCCACCTCTGTCTACCACTGAAACATATTTTAGTTCTCACCAGGGCATCCTTCCCTACCCAGCCCACTGCCCATTGGCTAACTTCCTCCTGCCCTCCTGACCTTGCACAATCTGGGCTACCAGTCCTTCCCAAGGAAAGTCAGCTTCCGTCCCATATCAGAATCATGTGCAGGTGTGTGTGTGTGCATGAGTGTTGTGCATGCGTGTGTGCCTTTGCGGCTGTGACATTTGCATTTCTGGACACTCCTGTATCCACTGTGCTCAGTGAAGGAGTGTATGGTGCATATGAGTGGAAGTATGAGGTTTGAATTCAAGGGTACGAATATAATCATTGAACATATTAATTTGTGTCTATAAATGGGAATGTGCCTGTGAGGAGTGGGGATTGCCTGCATGCATGTGCGTATGACAGGAGACTGTGTGTGCTGGTGCATGTGTGTGCCAGGCATCTTGGAGAGAAGGGAGCAGCCTGGATGGGAGGGGCTTCTCTGCAGGTGGATTTCAGATAACAGAAGGGCTCTGGGTTTAGCCAGGAATTCAGGGTTTTGGCATGCCAGGCCCAGCTGGGTGAGGCTGGGCTAGGAAGGGGTTAGGGGTAGAGGCTTCAGAGGGCATTGTGGGACAAAGTAAGGCTGACCTCTACGTGGTCCACATTTCCATGGACAAATCCCCTAGAACAGCAGGCTGTGACACCAAAGAGTGTGTCCACAAGGACAATGGAAGTTTACTATGTTTGCAATTAATAATAGCACCTACCATTACTGGGCACCTTCTAGTATCTTATCTCTTTTAATGCTCACAACTTTATAGAAAGAAGGCATTATAATCCTTCATGTTTTCAGATAAAGAAACTGAGGCACAGAGAAACTAAGTGATTTATCTAACATCCCACACAGTAGGTAACAGGGCTGGGATTGTTGCCCAAGTAGCCTGATTCTAGAGCTTACACCTCTGCCATGGCTCCACACTGCCTCTGTGCTCTGGGGGCATGTATAATGAGCTATGTAGATGCCACAGGGACTGAGTGGCCCAAGGACGCTTGGTTTCCCAAGTCTAGGAAGTTAGGAAGGTGATGCCTCTTTGAGATGATTTGTAGGTCCTGTGGCAGGCTGTCTCAACTCTCAAATTTCTCTCTGAGAATTAGTTATCTCTTTATTCAGGAGCTGAACATCTTGCACATTCTATTACCAGAGAGAAACATTTCCCTTCCCTCAGTTCTCACTCAAAAATTCCTAGGGAAGGTACAACCTGTTTCTACTTACAGAATACTTCTTACACCAGATGTGTAGGGTTTATCCAGACCAACAACCAGTTCTCCAATGTTCTCATATCAACTGGATGTACTACAATTTAATTAAATTCTGACAGTATCTACCTGGAGTTAGTATCAGATGCCACAAGTTAAGGACACAGTCCTACAAGACTGACCCCACTTCTGATGCCACAAGTACTGGATCTCCTATACTTCTGACCAACTGGCTGTACATCAGGGGTTCCATCCCCAGGTTTGATGATTTGCTACAATAGCACACAAAACTCAGGAAGGCACTTTGCTTATTTTCCTGGGTTACTATAAAGGGTACAACTCAAGAACAGCTGGAAAGAAGACATATGTAGAGCAAGGTACGAGGAAAGGGGCACAGAGCTTCATGCCCTCTCCAGGTGCACTCCCTCCACCCAATGCCCCCACATGTTCACTGACCTGGCAGCTCTCTGAGTCCCACCATCCAGGGATTTTAGGGAGGTTTCTTTACATAAGCATGCTTGGTTAAATTATTGGCCATTGGTGACTAACCCTATCTCCACCCTCTCTTCCTTTCCCGGAGGTTGGAAGGTGGGGCTGAAAGTCCCAACCTATAGTCCTGCCTTAGTCTTTCTGGTGACCAGTCCCATCCTGAAGCTGGTGAGAGATCCCAGATCATTAGCATACAAAAAGACACTCTTACTGCTTTGGAGATTCCAAAGGTCTCTCAAGTGTCAGGAACCAAGGACTAAGACTAAATACTATAACAAAAGATGTTCCTGTCACCCATATCACTTGGAAAATTACAAGGGTTTTAGGAGCTCTATGCCAGGAACTGAGGAGGAAGAACAAATACATATATTTATTATATTGCAGTATCACAGAAAGTCTCTGATTGGTCTGAATTGGACCAATCAAAACTGTCTTTGAGGTAGAACGTGCCATGATTGGCTCAGTTTGTATTGGGAGCAGGGTCATATGAGACAAGGCCTCTTCAGCCAGAGGTAGTGCTTGGAGTGGAGGCAGAGTAAGTCCCAGGAAAAGGAAGTGATGATGGGAAGACAGGGTCATGATTATCAACTGCACCCAATCTTTGGGTCCAAATGTTGAAATTTTCTTCAGAGGTCTACTTGATCAGACCCCCCAAGGTGTTTTGGTTTCTAGAGACACTTATTAATAGTCAAAGAATGCTGAGAAGATCCACACTGAAGTTGAAATTAGATGCCAAGGAGCAATCAGGCAGGAGAAAGAAATAATAGGAATCCAAAAACGAAAAGGGTAAGTCAAGCTATTTCTCCTTGCAGACTATATGATTCTATACCTAGAAAACCCTAACGACTCCACCAGAAGGCTCCTGGAACTGATAAATGACTTCAGTAAAGTTTCAGAATGCAAAGTCAAGGCACAAAATCAGTAGCATTTCTATACCTCAATAATGATCAGGCTCAGAGCCAAATCATGAATGCAATAGCATTTGTAACACACAGACACACACACACACACACACACACACACACACAATACCTGAGAATACAGCTAACTAAGGAGGTAAAGGATCTCTACAAGGAAAACTACAAAACACTGCTGAAAGAAATTATAGATGACACAGACAAATGGAAAAAATCCCATGTTCATAGATTGGAAGAATCAATATCATTGAAATGGCCATTCTGCCCAAAGAAATCTACAGATTCAATGTTATTGGTATCACACTACCAACATCATTATTCACAGAATTAGAAAAAAAACTATTCTAAAATTCATATGAAACCAAAAAGCCCAAATAACCAAAACAATCCTAAGCAAAAGGAACAAAGCCAGGGGCATCACATTATCTGACTTCAAACTATAATCTAAGGCTTTCAGAAACTAAAACAGCATGGTACTGGTACAAAAACAGGCACATAGACCAGAAATAAAGCCCTACACCCGCAGCCATCTGATCTTTGACAAAGATGACAAAATTAAGCAATAGGGAAAGGACTTCCTATTTAGTAAGTGATGCTGGGATAGTTGGCTAGCCATATGCAGAAGAATTAAACTGGACCCCTACCATTCACCATATATAAAAATTAACTCCAAGTGGATTAGAGATTTAAAGTAAGAATGTAAGCCCTCAAACTATAAGAACCCTAGAAACAGTGAACATAGCAGCTCAAGTCTGTAATCCTAGTACTTTGGGAGGCCAAGGCAGGAGGATCACTTGAGCTCAGAAGTTTGAGACCAACCTGGGCAACATAGGGAGACCCTGTCTCTACAAAAAAAGAAAAAAAGAAAAAGAAAAATCAGCCAAGTGTGGTGGTACGTCCCTGTAGTGGTCCCAGCTACTTGGGAGGCTGAGGTGGAAGGATCATCTGAGCCTGGGAGGTAGCTGTTGCAGTGAGCCAAGATTGCACCACTGCACTCCAGCCTGGGTGGCAGAGTGAGACCCTGTCTCCAAAAAAAAAAAAAAAATCCTAGAAAAAAACCTGGGAAACACCATTCTGGACATCAGCCTTAGGAAATAATTTATGATAATAAATTAATACATAGTATTAATTTATGTAATTATTTATTAATTGTTTGTAGTAATAGTTATGCAATAAATTGCAACAAAAACAAAAATTGACAAATGGAACCTAATTAAACTAAAGAGCTTGGGCACAGCAAAAGAAACTATCAACAGAGTGAGGAGACAACCTGTAGAATGGGGGAAATATCTGCAAACTATACATTTGACAAAGGGCTTAAACTATTAAACGAGCAAAAAACAAATATCAAAAAGTGGGCAAAAGACATGAACAGACACTTCCCAGAAGAAGACATACAAGTGGCCAAAAAAAAAAAAAAACTGAAAAATGCTACACGTCATTAATCATTAGAGAAATGCAAATCAAAACCATAATGAGTCGCCATCTCACACCAGTCCGAATGGCTATTATTAAAATGTCAAAAAAACCACAGATACTGATGAGGCTGTGGACAAAATGGAACACTTATACACTGCTGGTAAGAATGTCAATTGTTTCAGCCACTGTAGAAAACAGTTTGGAGATTTCTCAAAGAACTTGAGACAGAACTACCATTTGACCTACACTCCCATTAGTAAGTAAATATCCAAAAGCAAACAAATAGTTCTACCAAAAAGACACATGCATGCCCCTGTTCATCCCAGCACTATTCACAATAGCAAAGACAAGAAATCAATCAAGGGGCCATCAACAGTAGACTAGATAAAGAAAATACGCTACACGTACACCATGGAATACTATGCAGCCATAGAAAAGAACAAAATTATGTCCTCTGCAGCAACATGGATGAAGCTGGAGGCCATTATTGTAAGCAAATTAACATAGGAGCAGAAAATCAAATACTGCATGTTCTCACTTGTAAGTGGGAGCTAAACACTGGCTACTCATGGACATAAAGATGGGAACAGTATGCACTGGGGACTACTAGAGTGGGGAGGAAGGGAGAGGAGCAAGGGCTGAAAAACTAACTGTTGGGTACACTGTGCTTAGTACCTGGGTGATAGGATCATTTGTACCCCAGCCTCAGCTGCACACAATGTTCCCAGATAGTAAACCTGCACATGTACAACCTGCATCTAAAATAAAAGTCGAAAGAAAAGAAGAAAAATTTGCTACCAAGGATCCGACAGCTAATTCCTGTGGGAGTGGGATGAGACCAGATGCTGATGAGATGGCTTTGCAATTTGGCCCCAGGACCTGTCAGTGCATCCATGAAACGACTTGGGGGAAAACAGGCTTTGGAGGCACGCAGAGCTAGATCAGATCTCCACATAGCTCTTCTAGGAGCTAGCTGTGTGGCCTTGGGCTAGCCATCTCACCTCTCTGAGTCCCTGTAAAATCAAGAGCTAAAAGCAACAGGATGGTTCTCAGGCTTGCCGATGAGGTCAATTACCTTATCTGCAGCTTTGAGTTGCTCATTAAACAGCTGCAGCTGAACATTTTCTTTACATTAACCTGGTTGGTTCTTATCCTCTGGTGACCAGATCATGAATCCTGTGAACTATCCCTAACCAGAAAATGAGACCACATGTTCCTCTGGAGAAGCTAGCATTCTGCTCTCCTGATCTCCCCTCTATCTTCGAGGTGGCAGGGTGAAGTTGAACAGGAATAAGCTATGAAGTAAGACAGAACTGGGCTTGAATCCCACTTCTGTCACCAACTAGACATGTGACCGTGGGGAAGTCACCTCTCTTCTTTCATCAGATCTGTAAAAGACAGATAATTCTTCACTTCAAAGTGAGCATGAGAATTAAATGCAGTAACATGTGCAACTGCCTAGCACACAGTGTCTGCTCAACCACTGATTTTGGAAAACCATATTGAGCACCTACTATTCATTCATTTACTCCGCAGGTATTTATGTAGCCCCTTCCATATGCCAGGAATTCTCCTAGGGGTTCACAGCCACACATAAAACAGACAGGCTGTCTCTCAGCCTGCAGCTCCCAATCTCACATAAGGGAATAGAAATAGGCAATCAACTAATGGGTAAATAAATACCTGGTGTCAAGTAGAGACATGTTCTTTGAGGAAAAACAAAGGGTGTGAGGATAGTGAGCGATAAGGTGGGTGTGTGGAGCAGAGGATGTGATGTGAGTTCAAATACTACATGTCGGCATACGAATTGCCAGGGATACAGACAGGGATGGAGCTCCTTCCTCTAGGAACTGGCATGCCAGGCAGAAAACAGACAGTGTGGTTAGAACTGAAACGGAAGAGTGCAGCTGTAATCAGCGTGCAGGGTCTCACCACAGGCGCATGGGCTTAGTGCATCCTGGCTCTGCCCAGAGCCCCCGTCCTGGCCTGAGAGGGAGCTAATGCTTATCACAATCCACGTGGGATTCAGAAATCCACTTAGCAGCATCCTGATCCTCTGAACACTCTAGGCACTTCCTTGGATACTTGCGGGATGAAGACAGTAATCTCCCCAGCCCACTCCCCATCCCCCTTCCACTCCTCCTACTCCACGGTGCCCTGGACAGAGGCAAGACCTCATATTCAGGCAATTCAGACTCAGATCTGGCTTGAATCTTCACTTGGTACCTACTGGCTGTGTGATCTTGGGCAGGACCCTCCAAGTGGCCAAACCTCACATTCTTCATCCGTTAAATGAGAATAAGAATGAGATACACAGAGCACTTCCAAAACTCCGCTCCCAGGTCCAACCCTTGAGAGTTTCTGCTCCCCGGCCTGCCTCCTCCCCCTCCAATCATAAGTTTTCAACCAGGTAGCCTGGCCAACAGGTCTGTGTTCCTCCTCAGCGTTCCAGGAACTGTTGAGGGCAAGAGAGAGCGTGGCATTCAGAGGCAGAAAACAAAATGCGTTCATGGTTTTGTTATTCAGTTCTGCGTTGTTATTCAGCTGTATGACCTCGGACACTTCGTGCCATCTCTGATCCTTAACCTCCCCATCTGCCAGCCACATGGTATAATAGCCCCTGCCTCCCGGCAGGTGGTGGGGGTTATTGGAAAGAATGTAGAGAAATTGCTGGAAACATCTCAGATGTCTGATAAGTGGCAAGTGTTATCTTTCGTCTTGGTCTTCCCTACTTGATCTCCAAATGAGTCACACTTATTCGGTACTCACTGTGGACCAGGTTTTACTTACATTATCCCATTTAACCTGTACAACAGTCCTGGCTGGTTGGTATTTTCATTATTTCATTTTAGCTCTATATCTGAGCTACCTGGGCACACAGAGGTAAGGTAATTTGCTCCAAGTCTCCTAATTAGGAAGTGATGGGTCCAACTTTCAGACCCCAGCATCTGTCTCCAGAGCCTGTGATCTATCCACCGCAGTGCTCTCTGCCTCTCCTCTATCAAACCATTCTGATCACTGTTTTTGCATAATGAATGTTTGACCCCCAGAGCCTCTTCCATGAAAAGAAGAGGCATTGAAGGCCAGAGAAGGAGCCTGGTCCTGCTCTGTCTCAATGCTCTGCCAGAATTCTCTGCAGAACTTTTGTCTTGACTGCCATGTCTGGCACAGTATGAGATTCTGAATGAAGCCATCCCTGTCCTCAAAGAGCTCAGAGTCTGGTGGTAGAACTGCATAAGGTGGCTGAGCAGAGCCACGCAGACTGTCTAGTCCAGCAGCCTGGATTGAAAACTCAGCTGCAGCACTTACCAGCTGTGGACATTTGGGTAAATCTCTGAGTCTCAGTTCCTCATCTGTCAAGTAGGGATAATAACAACAGTCCCTCCCAAGAGGGCTTTCAGAGTTAGGGCATACACTAGGCCCCTAAGAAGTACCTGACAATAGTGTTCTCAGAGCGGGAGAGGCCAGCATACTCTTCTTTGCACACAGGTCAGGATGGGACCCTTGCTACAACCGGACAACTACCAACAGGCCAAGAGCTTTATTAAGCACCTATTAAGTGCCTCCTCATGGTTAGCAGTTATAATCTCATCCGATCTTTGCAGTAACTGTGGGTGGCACTTACTACCTACAAGTTACAGATAAAAAGCTTCAGCTTAGGGAGGTGATCAGCCAAGGTCACATGGTGGGGTGAGAGGGAGCTCAGGCTCAGTTTACTGCACCCCACAGGCTCCAGAACAGTGGAAGAGTCTCAAGAAAGAGCCTCTGCTCCCTGGCGGGACCTTCATGGCACCGCCCGTCAAGCCTCTTCTTTTCCCTCATTGGCTTCTAGTCCTTCGCTTCGCAGGGCCGGTGCCCCTGGCATCCATTGCAGTTCTCTGCTCTTCTCCTCGGAGAGCTCAGCTACCTCAGAGCTTCCTTTAGGACCCCACCACCAGCCCGCTTTATTTCAGGTGCCACGTTCCTCAGTGCACCCAGCCTCTTCTCCCTCAGGTGCCCAGCAACTAAGTACAACCAAGCAGGGTCCATGAAGAATTGATCATTGTTCGCCAGAACCTTCTCAGCTTTCCTGTCACCTGCTCCTGCTCATATTCCCCAGGGCCCAGCCTAGCTGCTGAGCTGACTGACTCTGCTTCCATCTCCCGCCCTCCCATACATCTGCAGCCAAGCCCAGCTGGTCCTAGCTACCACTGCACTAACAGGCAGACCTTCACCTCCCCACGGCCCCCTCACCTCACCCAGTCCAGCTGGTACCCGGCCTGGCCCACTCCGTGCCTCAGCCTGGTCTTACCTAAAGCCATTTCCCACCCTGGACAGCATTCCAGCATCTCCGATATCCAAATCACAAGACGATTCCTCACCAAATAGTTTCCACTTGTGACTTTCCTTCTTTAAACACTGCATTTCTTCCTGACACTTACAGGAAACATAACTTATTTTTCTCCCACTTTTTCAAGAAGTAGCTAATGAAAATCTGTTTTATTAATCAGGGATCTCCAGAGAAATAGAGCTGATAGGGGTGTGCATATTCGAAAGAGATTTGCCTTTAGGAATCGGCTCACGCAATGATGGAGGCTGGCGAGTCCAGAATCTGCAGTGCAGACTGGCAACATCTGGGGAGATTTTCGGTTGTCACAATTCAGGGATTGCTAATGGCCTCTAGTGGGAGGGGACCGAGGATGCTGTAAACATTCTACAAAGCACAAGACAGCTGCCTGCGATAAAGAATGACCTGGCCCAAAATGTCCACAGAGGTTGAGCAGAGTTGTTACAGCAGACCAATCCCTTTCCAGGACCACACCTGCTGCTCAGACCCCTTCCCATGGGCAAGTCCTGGGTTGGATTCTCAGCTCTGAAGTGGACAAGCTTGCCAACCCAAGGCAAAGTATATCACGTAACCACACCTCCACCTCCACCTCCAGCATCCAGAACCACAGCATCTAGTACGGTAGCCGCTTGCCACGTGTGGCGTGGAGCACTTGAAATGTGCGAGTCCACATTGAGAGGTGCTGTGAAGATCGGAGACGTGGCAGATTTCTGAGACTTAGGAAGGAAAAGGAACACAAAACATCACAGTAGGGTGGGCGCGGTGGCCACACCTGTAATCCTAGCACTTTGGGAGGCTGAGGCTGGTGGATCACTTGAGCCCAGGAGTTTGAGACCAGCCTGGGCAACATGGCGAAACCCCGTCTCTGCAAACAATACAAAAATTAGCTGGGTGTGGTGGCAGGTACCTGTGGTCCTAGCTACTCAGGAGGCTGAGGTGGGAGGATCACCTGAGCCAGGGAAGTAGAGGCTACTGTAAGCTGAAATTCCACCACTGCACTCCGGCGTGGGTGACAGAGTAATACCCTGTCTCAGAAAAAAAAAAAAAAATCACAGCAATCGTTTTATCATTTTTATAGTGATTCCATGTTGAAATAATATTTTGAATGTATTACATGTAATAAATGTATGATTAAAGTTCATCATACCTGTTTCTTCCTACTTTTATTAATGTGGATACTAGAGATGTTGAAATAAATATGTGGCTGACTACAATGGTGAGGGGAGACCAGGGCCATCATGAGATGGGTGTGTGATAGATTTGGAATTACCTTCCTATTGCCAGGCACATAGGGAATGCTCACCGTATCTTCTGGGGATCTGAATTTTCTTTCTTTCTTTTTTTATTTTATTATTTATTTTTTTGAGATAGAGTTTCCCTCTTGTTGCCTAGGTTGGAGTGCAGTGGTGCAATCTTGGTTCACTGCAACCTTCACCTCCCGAGTAGCTGGGATTACGGGCACACAGCACCACACCCAGTTTATTTTTGTATTTTTAGTAGAGACGGGGTTTCACCACGTTGGCCAGGATGGTCTCGAACTCTTGACCTCAAGTGATCTGCCCACCTCGGCCTCCCAAAATGCTGGGATTACAGGTGTGACCCACTGCATCCAGACTGAATTTTCAAAATCTACAAAGACCTCCCTCCCATGAAATCTTGTCCAATCTGGGTTCCAGGGACTTCCATCCCACTGATAACCAGGTCCTGTCTTTCTTTTCATCTCCTGAGGTCCTCGACCCACCATCTGCACCAGAGCCTGATGGCTCACATTTGCTCAGTGCATTTATGTGTGAAGGGAACAGTAGTCCCCGTACACTCTATCTCAACCTGGGGAAGTATAGCTAATGTTTCTTTCAGGCCTGAATTTGGGTTAGTCCTTGCCTTTTTTCTACATTCTTGGTTAACCAAGGAGGTAGGAAATTTGACCACCCTTATCAGTACCCCACAGCTCCCTGGCATAATTTACTGCTCATGGCTCTCACTTTGCAAACATGTTCGTTGTCATAGAAAATTCAGAGGTGATTTGGAAGTTGATGCTGCCTGGTTACCATGGCAATGCCAGCTGCTTCTGCCTCCACAGCGAGGCAAGAGCAGCCATGGGGCTGACCAGATGGGGTCGGAGCCTCTGAGAACAAAACACCTGAGGCCCATCCCAGTCTCCTCTAATGCCAATCTTGTCCCAGCCCTCAACTCTACCCTGTTTTCCCAGGGGTTCCCATCCTGCAGCCAACCTGCTGGTACAAGGCACGGAGCCCCTTCTGTGGAGGTGGAGGGCTGCGCTGCCCTTGCCAGCCACCCCTGAAGCAGTGGAGACCTGCTAGGTGACACTCAGAAGCATTAGTGAGTCACTTCCTGTACCTGCCTTCCAGATGCTGGCCCAGAGCCCCACCCGGTGGGCCTGTGTTTCCGTAGCAACTGTCACCAGAAATTTCCCATTGGGGAAAGAGCTATCTTGAAGCTAATGTAACAACGTCTTTTCTTATTTGTGGATGGTGAAAGAAAATGACTCACATGGACCATGTTCCTGAAAAAGAGGAAGAGGTCAACAGCTTCAGTGTCTTCAGGGGCTTTGCCACTCCAGGCCGTGTGCAGGTGGCACATGGTGAGGGCTGCTAAATGGCTGGTGCAGCGCTTCAGGGCACACCTGGATCACCCCGTTTGATCTTTACCAGCATCCTGTGAAATAGACAGGACACCATGCCCATTTCATAAATGAGGAACCTGAGGTTTAGTGAGGGCAAAGAAGGTGGCACCAAGGCGGCTCCGCTGGCAGGCACCGGTGCCAGGCACGGGAGGGCAAAAACATCACGGCAGGGCCTGAGGTCTTAACCGGCTCTGTAGCACTGCTGTGAACAAGTGTGAGGGTGGAGATCTTCCCCAATTTACATACAGCGAGGCTCCTGTGTCACAGGATGTGACACCTGTTGTGCTGTGTCCCAGACTTTGCGGAGTTGTATTAGACACAGGGCTGTCCAGTTGTGAGCGGGCGTTTTGCAAACAGGAAACCCCCTCCTGAGTTTTAAAGCACGGTCAAAACATGACATGAGGGGTCCCACTGGGTAGGGAGAGCTGGACTGCCGCCAGAGCTTGGGGTGGAGGCTGTGACATGAGCACAGGAGAGGCAGCTGCACCCGCGGCCCCCGGGCAGGCCTGCAGTTGAATCAGAAGCAGGTGGCGCTGAGAGGGGCTGAGAATACTTACCCTGCTAGGGTGGCAGCTTCTTCTGTGCCACGAGGGCCTCAGCAGTTGCTCAAGGACCTTAATCATAGCTCCTTGGCCCACATAGCTGCATCCAAGCCACTGCCCACTGCAATCCCTTCCAAACAAGGAAGTGAAGTCCAGGTGAAAAAGCATGGCTCTCTTCCCAAAGAATCACCCGGATGTTCTGGGGAGGAAGGTGTGTGGGAAAGTTTTCGGAGGATTGTCAGAGGGAGGTGATCTGTGGCCTAGCCTGGCACAGGAGCCTAGGGGCCATTCACTTCCCCAGGGACTTATACCCCAAAGAAACACAAAGGTGGGCAAAGAAAGAAAGGCAAAGTCAAGAGCCCAAATTTGCAGCCCTGATGTTTCCAAGCCACTCAGGTTTCTGATGTCACCCTGTGCTTTGACATCCAAAATAATGCCTCATGTTCCTGTCTCGTCTGCATAGTTTGGTGGGGAGGGCCCCAGTTGGGTCACAGCCAAGCCTGTTTGTTTCTTCCCGTTTCTTATGGTCTCTCTCAGCCCCAGAATGGAACCGCCTCTTCCTTTATTTCCCTCTGGGAGGAAAACAGCCTTTCAGTTTCACCCACACCTTAGTCAGAAGCCCACACCTCCATTCCCGGGTATGTGAGCTTTGAAAATTTTGCTTCACTCCTGGAAGCTCCCATCTTCTCCTCTGTGAAACAGCAAATGACACCTGTTTCTCTAGGTTGTTTGGGGATTACATGAGAGATGGAAGAGTCCCAGCTTCGCACCTGCCGCATGACTGGTATTCAGCCTGATTCTTGTTCATCTCCCCTTCACCCTCTCCAAAGCCAGCATGTGTGTGGTCTGCAGACAGATGAGCTGGTGGTCTCTCCCCAGGGCCCTCCTGCACGCCTGGATGCTGACTGCCCCTCTTCCCTCAGAGCCACGAGCCCTGAGCCGTGCCGGGTCGTCCCAGCCAGCCCACACTTCTCATTACAGAGCCGGCCTGTAATTAGACTGTCGCCTGGCTTCAGAGAATGTGCCTGTCAGCACCCCTGGCTCCTCTGCCTCTGCAGAGGCCCCTTTGCTTGCTGGCGAGACTTCATCTCCACGCACAGCGCCATCCTTGGAAATGAGGTGATGTCTGTTCTCCCGTGACCTTCTTTTACTTGGGGTCAGCTGAGACAAGGCCTGCAGGCCACGGATGGATGAAGAGGCGGATGACTGAGCAGACTTCAGTCCCGGCAGGGAGGGCAAGGAAGGGACCCTGGAAGAGAACTCCGCAACTTCCTCTGCTAGGCTGCCAGGCCACCGCACTGCAGATTCTGAAACCAGTTAGGGTTTCTTGGGGTTCCCTGACGTAACCGTCCTCACCCTGACATCTCAGCCTGAGAGGGAGAAGTGAAGGGTACAAGCGTCAGGCAGACCTGGCCTGAATCCTGGCTTTGTCTCTTACTAGCTGTCTGACCTTTGACAAGTGACTTCCCTGTTCTGGGCTTCAAATTCTCCATCTGTAAAAATGCAGCAAATGACACTTGTTATGAAGATTAAATAGATGCAAAACACTTGGACACACTAATCACCCCAAACAATACATGATAGCTGTCATCTTCATTAGCCGGGTTCCATCCTGTTTCCTTCCTAAATAGGCACAGCATATGGCTGTGCTTTTGCCCACGCGGGTCCCTCTACCCAGAATATCAATATCCTGCATGATTTGCTTAGCAAACTTCTATTGATTCTCCAAGGCCCAGCTCAAATGCCCCTTCCTCTGTGAAGCCTTCCCTGACTACCTGAGCAGTTGGTTACTTTGTCATCTGTACTCCAACAGTAATTTGCTTTTGCTTTTGATACAATTCAGTCATATTGCATGGTAACTGTTGCAACTGCTCCCATGGCTGCCCAACCCACCGCCCCCAGTCTCTTCCATTCACTTCCACAATCCTTGCTGTGCCCTGAGCCCTTGGCTAGGCTGTGAGATCATGAAAGATAAGGCCTCTACTTGTTCTTCCTGGTAATTCACAGAGTGGATGTTTTGTGATTCTTTAGTTGAATGAATAAATGACTGCTGGAAACAAATAAATGGACAAATGGATGATTATAGGAAACATTAAACATTGACATAAGAAAAGAACAGGGCTGGGTGCGGTGGCTCACGCCTGTAATCCCAGCATTTTGGGAGGCCAAGGCAGGAGGATCACCTGAGGTCAGGAGCTCAAGACCAGCCTGACCAACATGGAGAAACCCTGTATTTACTAAAAATACAAAACTAGCCTGGTGTGGTGGTGCATACATGTAATCCCAACTATTTGGAAGGCTGAGGCAGGAGAATCACTTGAACTCAGGAGGCGGAGGTTGCAGTGAGCTGAGATCGCGCCAGCCTGGGCAACAAGAGAAAAAGTCCATCTCCAAAAAAAAAAACAAAAAAGAAAAGCACAGGTCCAAGGAAACCTTGCCTTCTCTCCATATATTGCTTTATTCAAGCCCAGGCTGGGTAAACATTCAGGAATAGAAGGAAAGATATATTCTGCCTAGAGAGAGACCACCTAGGATGGAAAATCATGGATAAAAACTGGAGACAAAGGAGGAATTCTAGACTCATCTGCCCGGGTACCTGCTGAGCGACCTCAGTCCAGTCTCTTAGCCTCTCCCTGCTGCAGCACAGAAAGCTTCATAAAGCTCCAACCCCTGGGGCTGGGGGAAGAAACCCACAGTCTGAAGAATGCAGAGGCCAAGCTAAGGTCAGTCTTGGCTGATGCACTTTCAGGAAGGCCCCACTCCTTGACCCATGACAGCAGAGACTGGTGACACCTGCCAGCCCCACCCTGGAGAAGGAGGGGCCTCAACCACAATCACAGTTGTCTATGAGCTGGAGCGCTTCCAAGAGAGGCCCCTGCCGAAGGAGCCAGGCACTGGTTGCTGGAGTGAACATCAGTTGTAGATACAGAGTGTCTGGAGCTGACCACACCCCAGCATCACGGAGGCCCCTTACTCCCAGTCCAAAGAGGTCTTCTATCACCTCCTAGCACACTCCAATTCTTCCAACTCTGTAGGCTTTGTGCTCCCCTGGGCTGGCTCTTTCTCCTCATTCTGGCCACACTGTAAAGTCTTCTCCTAAGGGACCTCCTCTAACCACTCCACCTAAAGTGCCTCTCTCATTCCCAGTCTCTCTTCAGTTCTCCACCTGATTTTATTGCCTTCCCAGCACTTCTCCCACCCTGAACCATCTCATCTGCTTCTGTATTTACTGTCTGACCCTCCTTTATGCCCTCATTGGTAGGTCAATGACCTGGTCTCTCCTGGTGAGGTTTATCCCCAAGTTTTAGCCCAGAGCCTAGTACAGAGTGGGCCACAGGGGTTGAGTGAATGTTTAAGTGAATGAGTGAGCTATGAATAAGTAAGTGGATGGATGAATGGATGGATGGATCGATGAGTGGGCCAAACTCTCTGAACCTAAGTGGGAACAGGACTCCATGTGTGGTAGCAGGCCAACAGGCTATGGGTTTTCTCAAGTGCATCTTGACACCTGGGTCCTGTGTTGAGATCTTGGAGCGCCTCCATGGGCTCTGAAGGGTCCAATTTGTGGCTATATCCCCCGTGGCCAGCACAGGACCAGAGTAGATGCCCAGAAACTGGACATGCCTAGGTCCAGTGAATGGACAGGAGCCATGGGAAGTAGTTAAAAGCATGGTTTAGGAGTCAGGAGTTGATGACCTGGGTTCAAATCTCAGCTGTGACACTTTCTCAATGAGAGACCCAGAGCACATTTCTTACCTTCTCTGGGCCACAATTTCCTTAAGTACCAAAAAGATGATATTGGTAGCTACCCCCTGGGGATATTGTGAAGACAGGGTAAGACAACGCATTGAAAGTGCTGGCACTCCATAAGGACACAACACACTGACATCAGAGCCCATGGCTCCAGCACCTGCTGAGGGCCTGGCCCACCACTGTGGGCACCTAGTAGGTACTTGTTAGGTCAGCAATTAAGTCACATAAAAAGCGATGCCACCTTCAGCCTCCCTCCCAGGCCATCCAGTGTCTTCTTCAGTTGAGACTCCATCAACAGCTCCCTTTGCTGCTCCTGCACGGCCATCTGCCCATGAACTGTAGCTACATCCTGGATAAAATCAGCAGGCATGGTGTGCTGGAGAGAAGGGTGGGAACACATTGATTTGGTTTTCTTGGTCAGAGAGTCTACTTGGCAAGCATGGTCCTGTTGCCTACTCTGTGAGCAGTGTGAAGCTGGAATAAGGAACAGAATCCCAAAACATCAGGGATCGTCACAGACTCTCTCAGCCAGGAGGACCTAGAAAAGACATTCAGGCTTTTCTCCTTCAAGAACAGGGAAACTGAGGCCCAGCTTGGCAGCAGACTTGCAAATTGATGGCACAACCAGGAGTCACTCCTTGACTCCTTGGCTTCCAGAGCTGCAGCTCTAAAGGGAGTGTTGCCCTCAGAAATGAAGCCTTTATGTGTCCCGGGAAAAAGTCAGATCACACCGGGAGAGTTTTAATTTGTGTGAAAAGGCTACAACCACCTCCCAGACAATCTTAAAAATGAAAACAAACAGAACACAAAACAAAAGCAAAAAGTCTCTGACCGGCATAAATAACAAAGAGGTGGCTAGCTGGGGACTGGCCGGGTCTGGTGTCCCCTTTCCCTTAGTTCCACCCCACTGGGGTGCTGCCAGTGCTGACCCCTACCTGAATCCCTCACCCTACAGTGCAGTGATGGGTGTGGCATTGAAGCTACAATCTACACACCATCTCTTTGGGGCTTTCCTAGAAGTCCCCAGTCAGCCTCCCTTGCATCTCAGTTGCCTAAATTGGGTCTCATGCCCATTCCTAAGTCAGCCCCTGTGGTTCCTATTGGCAAAGACCGGCTTAACATATTTCTCCTTTCAACAGATGTCTAGTAAGTACCTGCTGTAGGCAGCATAGCTATGAACAAAGTAGAAGAAAGTTCTAAAAATTAATATATTCTAGCAAGAGGGAAATAAGTAAACTACGCAGTACTGTTAGATATAATGAGAGCTATGGAAAAAAATACAGCAGAGAAGGCAGATGGGGAGTGCAAGTAGGGGAAGTTGCGATGTTAACCAGGGTGGTCTAAGCAGAGACTGAAGGAGGTGAGGGAGTGAGCCGCGAGAACATCAAGGGGAAGGGCGTCCCGGGCAGTGGCAACAGCGATGCAAAGGCCCTGAGGCAGAAGTATACCTAGTATATTTCACAAACAACAAGGAAGCCAAATGACTAAAGCAGAGTAAGGGAGGGGGTACGGTAGGAGAGGGGTTGGGGTCAGGGAGGTAAGCCGGGGCAGGGGGTATGGCCCTTGAGGCTCGTGCTGAGTATTCTGGCTTCTACTTTGTTTTTGGTTTTTGTTATTGTTGTTGTTTGTTTTTTGAGACAGAATTTTGCTCTTGTCGCCCAGGCTGGAGTACAATGGCATGATCTCAGCTCACTGCAACCTCCGCCTCCCAGGTTCAAGCGATTCTCATGTCTCAGCCTCCCGAGTAGCTGGGATTACAGGCGTCTGCCACCAAGCCTGGCTAATTTTTGTGTTTTTAGTAGAGTCAGGGTTTCACCATGTTTTGACCAGGCTGGTCTCGAACTCCTGATCTCAGGTGATCCACCCACCCTGGCCTGCCAAAGTGCTGGGATTACAGGTGTGATCCATCATGGTCAGCCTCTACTTTGACTTAGATAGGAGGCCCATGGAGGATTTTGAGTAGAGAAATGTCTCAATCTCACTTAGGTTTTAAAACAGAGGTGTCTAATCTTAGCTGCACAGTGGAATCACCTGTCGGGCATTGAGAATTTTACAATTTTACAATTAGAAAATACAGATACCTGGGGTCCACCCACAGAGGTTCTGATGTCATCCATCAGGGACAGGGCCTGGGAATCAGAATTTTAAAAAGCCCTCCCCAAGAGAGGCTATGCACAGATGAGGTTGAGAGGCATGGATCTATGTGCTGAGGACTCCCAAATCCTTACTGCTGACTCTCCACTCTCTTGAGCATGACTCTCCCTTGATGTCCATATTTTGTGGTCAGCTCCAACTTCAGGTCTCCATTTGGATGTCTAATCATCATGAGAATCATCTCCAGCTTAATTGAACCTCAGTCTGATTTCTCACCCCTCCCCAAAACTGCTCTTCGTATGGTGTCCTCTGTCCAGTTCCTCAGGCTGAAAGCTTAGTGTTATCCTTGACTCCTCTGTTGCTTTAACACTGGACATCTGATTCTTTAGAAGACCCTGCTCACCCTACATTTGAAACATACCCAGAAAGTATTGCCACTCGCACGTCTGCTGCCGCTACCCAAACTGAGGTCCTCGTGACCGCCAGGTCTTCCGCCCCTGCCTCCAGCGGCACTTCCCAAGCCTGGCTTCTGTGGATTCACGTGGGAGCTTTAAAAACTGTGGATGCTTGAGTCCTCAGAGTCTGATAGAACTGGTGGGTTGCAGTCAGGCACTGAGAATTTTACAAGCTCCCCAAGGGACTGCATTGTGCAGCCAGAGTTGAGAACCTCTGATGAGGATGGTATTAAAATCTATGGATCTGGCTGTGGCCACCTGGAGAGAGAGTACAGCTAGAGAAGCAAAGAGGTCAGAGACTGAGCAGTGGCATGCAGAGGCCAGAAATGAGGATGAACCAGGAAGAGACAAAAAGGAGACAGACCCAGCCACTGCTGCAGGGGTGGGAAGGGCCCTTGACCAATCGAACTAGCTGCTTGAGCTATGGTGGAAAAGCCAGCTTCCCCGGGGCCCAGGGGAGCATGGAGGAAGGGAGGATGGATATTTGGATCAGCTTTTCCTGGGGAAAGGGAAGGAACAAGAGGGATGCCACAAATATATACTAAACCAGTAAAGACGATGATGGTAATGAAAATAAAAATAATGCTGAGAGAGAAAGAACATGCTCTCTTCCTCTTCTTATAAAGCCGCAGCTCCTACTGCATTACAGCCCCACCCTTATGACAGTATTTAACCTCAGTGACCTCCTAAAAGACCTAGCTTTTGACCACACCTAACTGCAAGGGAGCCTACAAAATGCAATTCAGCTGTGTGCTCAGGTCAGGAAGACAAGGAGAGCATGGCTATTGCCGAAAGCAGTGCAAGAAGCAGGTGGGAGGGTACCCCAGATAGATAGATCATTATGTGCCAGAGTCTGGAGGAAGCCAAGCAAGGTGAACCGGACACCACCACATGCTCAGCTGTCTGGCCCTGGATGTAGGAGTGGGGAATGGTGGGAGGGAAGTGACTATATTGGGCAACCAGATTCCCTGGCCCTTAATTAGCTGGGTGTGGTGCCCTGTGCCTGCGGTCCCAGCTACTCAGGAGGCTGAGGTGGGAGGATGGCTTGAGCCCAGGAGGTCAAGGATGCAGTGAGCTATGATTGCACCACTGCATTGCAGCCTGAGCAACAGAGCGAGACCGTGTCTCAAAAAAAAAAAAAAAAAAAAAAAAAAAAAAAAAAAAAAAAAAAAAAAAAAAAAAAAGAAAAGAAAAGAAAAAAAAGAAAAGATTCCCTGGCTCTTAAAGGGGGTCATGGGCAGAGTTCATGCTCAAGACCATCACTTAGGGGTAGCTGGGCTCAAATGGCTGAAGTTTCTTCCAACTTTGACAATCGAGTATTTCTGTGAACATAGGATTTCAAAGGATTCTTTAAAACACTTTAACCATTCATTTATTAACAGGGAACACACCGGGCGCAGTGGCTCATGCCTGTAATCCCAGCACTTTGGGAGGCCGAGGTGGGTGGATCACAAGGTCAGGAGTTCAAGACCAGCCTGGCCAAGATAGTGAAACCCTGTCTCTACTAAAAATACAAAAATTAGCCAGGCATGGTGGCAGGTGCTTTTAATCCCAGCTACTTGGGAGGCTGAGGCAGAGAATTGTTTGAACCCAGGAGGTGGAGGTTATAGTGAGCGGAGTTTGCACCACTGCACTCCAGCCTGGGCAACAGAGCGAGACTCTGTCTCAAAAAAAAAAAAAAAAAAAAAAAATAGGGAACACACTATATACACTTATATTGTTTCACATTTGAAAAGTGAAAAGTGTCAATCATGACAAACTTCCCTCCCACCCTGTCTCTCAGGCACACACTCTTTCTCCTCCCTCGAGGCAACCAATGCTATTAGTTTCATGCATAATCTTGCAGTGATGTTTTATGCAAATATAAATAATACATATCCATTCTTTCTTTCGCCCAGTTTTGTACTAGTTGTAGCATGCTAAACATAGTATCCTGATCCTTATTTTTGTCTGAGATTTTTTTCATGATGGTATGCAAAGAGCCTTCTTGATGACAGTGTAGAACTTCACTCTGACTCTACTACCAGGATATCCCCTATTGATAGACAGTTAGGTTATTTCTTTTTTTTTTTTTTTTTTTTGCGACAGAGTCTCACTCCCTCACCAGGCACCAGGCTGGAGTGCAGTGGCGCAACCTCGAGTCACTGCAACCTCCACCACCCGGATTCAAGCAATTCTCCTGCCTCAGCCTCCCGAGTAGCTGGGACTACAGGCGTGTGCCACCACACCCAGCTAATTTTTTTGTATTTTTAATAGAGACGGGGTTTCACCATGTTGACCAGGATGGTCTCGATCTCTTGACCTCGTGATCCACCTGCCTCGGCCTCCCAAAGTGATGGGATTACAGGCGTGAGCCACTGCGCCCGGCTGGTTATTTCTAATTTATAAATGATCTTGTAGTAATTACGTTTGCACAGGTTATTTCATTCAGGAGTGGACCTATTTGCAGTAT